>JAMKCH010030694.1:0-60045 GCA_023653785.1 Ophioderma brevispina | reverse complement strand
CCTGACACATCTGCTAAATTTGGAGGGTCCAACGTAAGTCAACGTCGGGGGAAAACCAGCGGGACTTCGAGAAAGGTAGTGCATGGTGGGATACAAAATGTCGACTGACACTAAGTGTCATGGAGCATGGACGTCTCAAGTGCAATAGAAAGCAATTGGTTTTTGGCGATCTCCTCAGAGGAAAGTGGCCGACGTGCAATAGACGGCAGTGGGTGTTCTGAGGGGAAGCGGCTGAGGTGCAATGGAAGGCATTGCCGGTAAAATAAATAGTTATTGACATCCGACATGCAACTACATGCAAAAAGTGCATTTGCTTCCAACTGCACCTCGGACGGGTTAGGGTTAATAATACAGAGCAACAGTTTCTTATAAAGAGCTAACATCATTGTCACCTCCGAAATGCTGAATCGCAACAACCTGAGAAGCAAGAAACTGTGGAAACCAAACAGCATTGGTTGAACACTTCTCAAATCGATGATTTTTTTTCCAAAATTTGGTGATTTTGTGCCCCAAATCGCTAAAAAAATACGACACTCGCGGTCTGTCGCGGTGCCGTGGCAGTTTGTGAATGGGGCCAAAGGTCACATGAGGTCTCCAAGGTCACATGAAGTCTCCAAGGTCACATGAGGTCACCAACATGTCACCCCACTCTGCCCCCTCCTTTCCACAAAGTTACATCATCGCCATATCACGGCATGCAATTAAAGGTGCAACGAGAGATTTCACATATGAGGTGTCCCTAAAAAATCGAAAGTACTGATTTTTGCCCCGATGTAAAGCTTTCCATTAAAACTATCCCCATCTGAAAGGATTAAGCTGAGAAATGTTTCTTTAGTACAAAAATTGTGAAATTTCTAATTTCGTATTAACACTTAAGTGACCAAGGTGTTTTCACTCCCGTTGGTGCCCAGGGGGGGGGGTTCCATGGGAACCCACACTAAGGAAACCACTTTCCTGAGGGAATTATTGCACAAAATTTATACCACATGTGAAGGATCATAAGACAACCCCAAATCAGCAATAAAATGAGATTTGTTATTTTGGGTGCAAATTAGGGGCAAAACATTGTTTTCAAAACACGCGAACATTGGGCAAAAAGACAGAAAATTCAAATGAGCCTTGCGCTTACATCAAACATTTTGAAAACTTATTTTATGTTGATATCTATTCTAGAAGACCCAAATTACTTATATTTAACACAAAACCAGCATTTTTAGGGAATCCTGTTTTTTTACGGGTGTTTGGCAAAATACCGTCATTTTCCCATAGTAGATGTTGTACAGTAACGGTTTGGCAACGGTACAATGAAATTTGTTTGTTTTCAGCACATAAGTGTTAATTAATTTTTAATGTTACTAATAATTGTTTACTTACATGTATGTTTTTCACCTTAGATCAGCAAAAAAAAGTTGGCTTTGGTTCTCGGTTTTCTTATTCTTATTTTTAAAAATATTCCAAATTACTTCCGTTAGTGCCCAAGGGGGTGGGGGGTTCCATGGGACCCCCACTAATTATCTCATTAACGGCTTGCCGATTTTAATTTTTCTAGTATGAAAAAGACTCGCATTAAAAGTCCGACAATTACAAAAATTTTCGCGCAAAAATTCCACGCGTAAATCGGCCACGCTAAACAAATTTTGGTGGGTCCCGAGGAAACCCCCCCCCCTTGTCACTTAGTGTTAAGGAGCAATCCGAAATTCCAGCCTATGTTTTACATTGAAATATAAGCAAATCAAAATCGCTTTTTTCTCTTTTTGAGACATTTCTGTAGCGAAATATTAAGTAAGAAATCTTTGATTCCATCTGCAATGAAAACACTATTATGACACAATATTTGGGTGCCTCAAAATCCGCCGGTTGACCTTTAAGGTCTAGGGTTAACATTGTGCGGCCCAAGGTGAAACGGGGCATATTATTCCTGAATAGACTGTTTATCTCTCCTTCTCCTCTTCCGACCATCGCTTTTTCGCCCTTCTTCTGCCAACGGCTGGGCCGATATTGACCAAACACGGTCCGAAGAACCACTGACCCAAGCTACTCAGGGGTGTACATAGTTTTGACCTTTACCCTCGTAGGGGTCAATAGAGTTCAAAAACTAAAAATCTTTTGAAGCCTACTTCTTCTACAAATAAGGTGCACTACTGCTGAAAAATTCTGCATGAGCATCGCCCTTGGTCAGTGTATACAGCTTGTCACAGAATTAATATCGAAACTCTTACCATTCAAAATGGCGGCCATTATCTAATTAATATGCAAAATGTATATCTCAAATCGATAACACTTGGATAATTCTGTGCAAAGTTGCGGATAATGCCGAGACGAATCATGTGACGGAATATTGTCCCCAGGGGTCACGTGTAAGATATGCAAATAGCTAATTAATATGCAAAACCTATAACTCCATCAACCAAAGTAGATATTTCAGTCAAATGTGTTCACAGAACCACTGGGAAAAGCCTCTATTTTCTATGTGCACAAATGGGGTCAAAGGTCAAATGGGGTCATCTAAGGGGTCAAATAAAAGAACTTAATTGACCTACATAGCTGTGCCATCTTGTAGCTCAATGAAAAGGAAAAAGTGTCCACAGTAAACCCGCTTCACTAAGAGCCATCGTTAAGTGTCAAAGGTTCAACAACAACAACTAATACTTCACTATGAACTTCATCATACGTAACGGGCATAGTCTCCTGGAGTTGTCTAGTTATTGTATTTTATTCATTGGCGAAATATTTGTTATTTTAGCCTAATTTTAAAACATATCCGGTTCGTTCCTGTGAAATACGATATGATGAATAGTTAGATAAATGCATTTTGAATACAACTCAACCATACATGCTTGTTGTCAGAAATGTGTCTCAAAAGCCAAAATGCTTTGAAAATTTGGGGTCAAAGCTGTTCTGTAAGTGATGCAAATAGTTACGTTTCGCTATACTGTCACGACCAAAGTGTATAGACTTTGTTTGTGTAAATGCCAGTTTGACAACTGGGTAATTGGCATATTTCTGGGATTTTGACAGGTGTATTGAATGTTCCTATAGCAAGAAGCCGCAAGTCTGTTGATCGAATCAATCGTTTTTTGTTTACGAAGGGGCACCGATTTGCGAATGTACCGACACGTGAATTGTACCCCGACAAAAAAAATTTCCCGGCCGCTACGCTCGCCCCCGGGGGGGGCGGGGGGGGGGGGGGGGTCAATCAAAGATAACATAGAGTAGTAGTATTGTACCAATTAGCAGTTCTTAGTAGAGTTTTTCTTAGCATGCACCACACTGCTAAAAAAAATCTCCGCTTTTTAGACAAATGTACGTACCGACCGTTTGTACCGACATAACATCTCGGTCGGGGGTGGGGGCCGGGCCCCCCCCCCCCCCCCCGGCCCCCCTGGCACTCCACTGTTTAAGCTATTATATGAATAGTCGGATGAACAGTTTATCTTTTGAAGTAACAGTGAGCCATCTCCTTCTTTCTCATCTTCTCTGGTGACATTCTATAGTATAGCCCACTACAATGGCAAATGGGGCTTTTTTTTTTGTCCGGAGTAATATTTTATGCCATAATTATAATGTCAGTATATCTTATCAACAATACATTTGGCACAAAAAGTATCTCGTCCTGTTTTTTCGATCATTTGTGCCACAGGGTCAACCATTTTTACTATTTCGATCTCTAACTTGTTAAGAAGCGTGCAAAATGGCTGAGATATAAAGCCCGAAAGACACTACAGCACTAATCAAAGGTGCTTTTTAGGTTGTTTCAGGTCGCTGTGCGGTACAAAGCAATAATACCGCATGTATTGATTTTACACAAAGAAGGCTGAATGAGCGAAAAGGCCCACTTGCATTATTGATTGTGGTCCGCGTGTTCGTGTCGCAATACACTACAATGCCATTTGAAACATCCAAAACTGCAACTTTTGGTTTGGAGATTTTGGGTCTTTCAGTAAATATATTCCAAAAGTCTGTGAAATCTGCAGTGACTCGTGAGCTTGATATTTGTTTCTTGAAACATGTTGTTTCCGTATTAATCATTCAGAAAATCCATTCCCTGCAAGTGCTTTCGATACTATGGTTTAGTTTGCAATTCCAAGATACCGCATATCCACTATATCCATTGGGTAGCGAATATAGACAACAAGCCAGAGGTCCGTTCCCAAAATCTACGCGCATACTATGCCATGCCTGAGTGGACCAATTTGTCCAAAGTACTGTCTATAACTGGTATGAAACGATGTGTTATGCAAGGCATACGCATGAGTTAGTATACACTTTCGGTTACTAATGAGTTTGGGTAACGGACCCAGGACAGCAATATACGCATATATGCATATACATGTACCAACGGAAACTGCATAAGTAAATGATGCATGCAAAGTTACGAATCCACAGTTATTCAAAGGGCTTGTTACGGAATCAAGAATATTTTACTTTCAGGAATGAATGAGTCTTTATCAGACTCAATTTTATGCATTTGAGAGGGGAAACGACCACGAGAAACGTTTTTCGTATTTCGGTCACGTTTTAACTACGTGTTTTTTAAACCTTTTGGTTCCGGAATCATGCGCCTAAAATAAATATTCCCGTTAAAAGAAATTACTACTAAAACGATATCGGCAGCGTAGTGATATTTAATAAATAGAGTAATGCGGCATTCCCCAACCCATTAGTCAATTAAAAATATAACAACGCACTATCCATTGGACTGTGCACACACGCAAAAATACGAGCGAGTGAAGGTAATGGTTATCACTCGCTCGCATTTCTTGGAGGACACTGAGCGGAATAAAACCAGATTTGCTTTTGTAAATTAATTCGAATAAATCACATCATCTTTCCCTTAAAACCGAAAGCCATGGCCAAATTCAGTGGCAATTTTAAAGCAATCTTCATTTTCATATGGACTTCTTGCGGTGTTTACTCACCATCTCTTGCTACGGTTCAAAGTAAGTCTTTAATTTTTACTGAAGTTAAATTAATTTAAAAAAAATATGTATTTAATAGGTTATCCAACAGCAGGCAGGTGTAAACTTGGAAGTGTCAGTTAAATTCTTTTGGGGTTACCATTTCAAAGTTTCTCGGAGTGGGAATTGCTTTCACATATTAACACTTAAGTGACAAAGGAGTTTTCACTGCCGTTTGATTTTTAAAAATATTCTCAGCTGACTTCCGTTAGTGCCCAAAGGGCACAGTAAAGTATAGGAAGGTGGCAACCACCCCGTAACTTCCGACTTTGACGGGACGCCCTGACCTCCCTGAAGGTGGTACCTCCATTTTTTGCGCTAAAATGACGGCGCAAAGGATGAACTTACAATTATATAAAAGCCTTAGATCGTATTCGTTTGCGTTTTTGTGTGGCAGGGGCTCATTACAGTAAAAATCATTATTAAAATATGATTTCACATGGAGTGGATGCATCCAGGAACTGCCGGTAACATACCGACATACCGAAACTTTACTAAAAAGTTTTTAAAGCAGTCTGAAATCATTTTGAAATTTTAACTTTAGTTCTCCATGTAGACAAGGATCCTTTGTTCTAATGTTTTTTTCCCTAGCAAAAGTGATGAGCACCTCTCGAACTTATTACCTAGAGATTTAACTATACCTTTCCTGAATCCTTACGACTAAAGGAACATAATGATGAGGTTTTTAGCACAATATCATCAAATTGACATTTGACCCCTGTATAAACTTCAATGGTGCCCCCAGGTGGCAATACGACACTAGCAATTTCACCGCAAGTTGGAAGTGATTCTCTTTGATGCCCTTAAACCAATAAAACTGAAAAATCAATTCTGGCCCAACTTATGATGTAGTAATAAAACACTGACAACCGCCCCTAACTAATAGTCTTAAGTTAGCTTATGTTATTTCACCTTCAAGAGTTAGACCTCTTAACCCTCGTCTACCGAAGGGGGGGGGGGTAACCCCCCTTTCAGGTTTTTTTTTTCCGGCTTGCTCAAACCCTCTTTTTGGTGTCAAATTATTAATGTAATTGTCAATTGACATGTTCCGCTCCCTTTCATCCCAAAACAAACATCCACCGGGGTATAGGTAAGATACAGGGTGATCTCAAAGTGATGGATGGGGGGGCAACCACCCCCCCCCCCCTTCGGAAGAGAAGTACCAACGTGCCTAACACAACTCAGAAACATCACAGACACTTGATTTTGGTACCAATAGATGGTCCTCCTCTTTCCATTGATACCAAAATGAGTACCAACATGCCTAGTATTACGTCACAATGACCATAGATACACACAGTGAAAATTCAATTTTTCACCAAAAAGGTTAGGAACATCAGATTTTCAGGTTTTTGACTCTACTTGATGGAAAATGACTAGTTTTATATAATGACAGCATTTTAGAGCTATAATAAGGTGCTTGAGTCGCTAAAAGTGGGAAATATAAATTTTCCACCCTATATTCAGTATTTTCGTACTTTCCTCAACATATGACGTCATGGTGACGTCATAATGGGGATGTTGGTCCTTTTTTGGTACCAATGGAAAGTAGAAACTCTAAGCTATCCTTTGGTACCAAATTTACAGGAATCGGGTGTTCAGTAACGAAAATGAAAGGGGTGGCAACCCCCCCCCCCCCTTTTTTTTTTTTTTTTTTTTTTTTTTTTTTTTTTTTTTTTTTTTTTTTTTTTTTTTTTTTTTTTTTTCCCCCCCCCCCCCCGGGAGTTTTGTTACAAAAATGGCTCAGGTAGACGAGGGTTAAGGGGTTAGGGTAGGAAACACGCCACATTTGTGCATTAGCTTGATTGATATCATTTCTGAATCTAATTGCAATTGCAATCGCCTTTAAGAGACAAGCCTCGATAAGGGTCAAGCTAAGGTAGGCACCTGACAAGAGTGTATGCATGCAATTTAATAAGTTTGTATCAGCATTAGGTCGGATCAAGTATGTGTTTATTTAAAGTAAATCTGTTATTCATGTTATCAGCTAACCTTTGTTAGATGCAATGGCTATGTGTTAGCCTTCAATAAATGACCCCCAGGTCGAGGCGTGCAAGCGCCCATTCTGCATATTTGTCACGGCTCCTTCATTGATAATACTATATATATTTAAAAAAAAGGAAATCGGGCAATTCAGCTTTAAAATCAACTTTTCATCAACTTGACAATTTTGCATGGTGCATATTCCAAATCAGCACCCTAGAATTGTCCGAAAACACTTCTCAAACAATTTACTGTACATTATTATGATAAATCCAGGATAGAACAAAAATATCAACGGTGATACAGTTTTCCAAATAATTATTCCACTGACTACATCCTGGGTAAATTCTAAAACTCTAGTGTCACGTTGTTCTTTCTATAGAAAATTATGCACATAGAGGGCGCTATATTATAATATAAAAATAGACCTTTGTAGTTTAGAATGTAAAGATTCCCGCAAATGATGTTCCCTGATGTTGCATGGTGGTCATAGGCTCTTACATGTCCCAATTATTCAGTTGTCAAAAAGGTGCCGCCATGCTAAAAATGTTCAAAAAATCAAAGAAACAAGAAAAACAATTTGCATGAGGGTTTGCAAATAGTGCGAGTAGGGTTGCCTTAAATAGGTCACCTATGGATCCCCTACTTATTGCTGATAGTCATGTTCACTGATATAAAGCACGTTAGAATAAGGCCGTTTACAGCTAGGTCAAATGCCTAGCTCATTTGGAGGAGGGCACCTCATTCACAGTTTAGTTAGCACAATACAACACATCGCGAATACCATAATTCGGAAACAGGTCATGAGCCAATGCTTCAACCCGTAAACCAATGGTGTATCGGAAGTACACTACAACAGTTGAAAATTGGTAATATTAATAGAGACCTGCCACCAACGATACCCGCGGTACTTCATTATTTACAGAGGAAAGTGCATACGCATCGCGTTTTAAATTTATTTTTAAGTAAAATTGCTTAATTTATTGCAGGGATATTGGCTAATTAGGTCTAATTGTTGCACTCAAAAGTGAATGCAGAGTGCAACAAGTTGTAACTAGAGACGGCTTTGTTGTACTCAAAGGGAAACATTAAGTAATAGCTAATACTTCTTAAACATCTTATACCTTGAGCCATTTTTAGTAACAAACTCCCGAGAGAGGGGATGGGTGGTATCACCCCTCCTGGATTTTCGTACTGAGTCATTCTGACGTAATGTAGGAATCTTGTACTCATTTGGTATCAAGGATAGAAGAGGACCATGCTTTTAATTGATATCCAAATCTAAGTGCATGTGATAGTTCTGTGTTTGCCTGGCAATGTTGTTGAATACTTCTCTCCCGAAGGGAGGGTGCCACCCACCATATCCATCACTTTTTGCGATCACCGGTATATTACCCCCATACCCAGGTGGTGTTGCTTTTGGATGAAAGGAGAGGGGAAAATGTCAATTGACAATTAATGAACTTAATGAGGCACAAAAAGGGGATCTTAGCAAGAGCGGGAAAAAGAAGCTGAATGAGGGGAGGGTGGTAATCAACCCCCCTCCCCCCCCCGGTAGACGAGGGTCAAATCCTCGACTTAAGTGTGGTATAAATATCATAATATATTTTAGGTTAGGTGTGCAATTTTCCTCGTGTGTTAATAATTATTTTCATTCGAAACTCACAGCTGAATGCAACACAAAAATATTCTCTTCTGTAAAATCATGAAAAGGTAGATAAACTTGTGGCACTCACATGAAGATAGTGATTCAAGTTAAATTGTTATACATTGAGCAGTGCGACAAGAGTCTGGTCCTCAGCCTGGTTACCATCAAAACCATATGGCCACCACTGACGAGTGTGGATAAGGGGACATCTTCATTCAGAAAGGATCATTTAAACCATTCCTTTGTGTTCTCAGCAATTTCCAAGTAGAGAGCCAAAACTAATAGAACTTTTTGGCAAATACCATAAGCATGGAGTGAGCTTAAATATCAAGAAGAGGCAAGTGGAATCAAAGCAGAACAGAAGAAGGAACGGCGCCCCAAGAAATTGAAGCACACTACACTTGAAGGTTCATCATCTTTTTAACTGCATCACAGATTATGGCATTCATCAGAGGAAAACTGGTCTTTCAAAAAAATTCGTCGCTTCACATCACATCTGTCATTTTCTGATACTGACATTTTTTTTCTTTTTTGAGATATTTTGCATTATGTACTTATAATTTATGGTCTATACATGCAACAAAAGTCCAATCTTGAAAGTGACCTAATTAGTGATATATAACTTAAGAATTTTTGATCATTAAGCTCACAACTGCAATATCGCGAGTTCACATACTGTCTTCTGTTTCATTTACACGTAATTTCAAGAGGAGTTATGAACTAACGCTGTTCGGTAAAACAAGCTTTTTACGCTTTTTTCACTACAGATCTATTGCTCGTATCTCCACGTGCGTGAACATTTCGTGTTTCCCATAGAGATACTATCTGAACGCTTGAAATATAACGGTGAATTAGCGTCGAATGGTTTAAAATACGACTTTTTAGCGTTTCACACTACAGACTTATGACTTTGTAGCTTTTATATCCAGGAATATAAAATTGCACTTTCAAAAAACTCAGCAAGGTTAAACTTAAACTTCAGACTTTTTTTCTTCATAATGCAAAATTAAAAGTACATTGTAATGTTTAATTCCAAGTACAACATGAAATCTCCCGTAGAATTTCAATGGCGATTTTTCTCGAAAACGGCATTTCGTTAGATAAGACAGTATATGATTTCGGCGACGATATATCGTCGGCCCACATACTACTGTCGATTTACAAAACACTTTTTCCAGAAAATCGCAATTCAAAACCTACCGCGACATTTCATGTGTATGCGGTAGAACGAAGCTAAAAGAACCATCTACACTATACTGTTTTTGAAGAAAACATTTTAAGGTCCAAATACAAACCATAAATCCAACCAAGACTGCAATTATATTATCTTAATTTGGAATACAAGTTCTAAGTCTGTATGTGAAAATCACAAATAACCAGTCTCCCGAAGGGGGGTGTGTTACCACCCCCCCCCCCCCTTCAGGTTTTTTCCCCGGCGTGCTAAAACCCCCTTTTTTTGGTGCAAATATTTAAAACGTAATTGTCAATTGACTGTTCCGCTCCTTGTCATCACAAACAAACATCCTCCGGGGTTAGGTAAGATACAGGGTGATCCCCAAAGTGAGGATAGGGGGGGGGGGTGGTCACAACCACCCGCCCACCCCACTTCCGGAGAGAGAAGTAACCAACATGCCTAACGCACAACACAGGAACATCACAGACCTTGATTTTGGTACCAATGACGCTATGGTTCCTCCTCTTTTACTTGATACCAAAATGAGTACCACAGGATACATTACGTCACAATGACGTCCATAAAGTTCGCTATGTCAGCAAAACTGCCATTGCCATAGACACACACGTGTAACACTTCAATTTTTCGCTAAACGGTTAGGAAAATCAGATTTTCATACGGTTTTTTACTCTACTTGTGGGACTGACTAGTGTTTAGATACAGCATTTTAGGAGCTATAATAAGGTGTTTGATCGCTAAAATTGGGCGAAATATCATTTCCACCCTATATTCATTACTGTCGTACTTTCCTCAACATATGACGTCATGGTGACGTCATAATGGGATTTAGTACTTATTTTGGTACCAATGGAAATAAGACACTCTAAGCTATCCTTTGGATACCAAATTTACGGATCGGGTGTTCAGTAACAAACTCACAGGGGGGGGGGTGGTAACCAACCCCTCCCCCCCACCCCCCCCCCCCCCTTCGGGATTTTTTGTTACAAAAAATGGCTTCAGGTAGACGAGGGTTAATGTAGATTTTCAACATACGACGCCTATGCACCGTTGTTTTTCAATGTACGTAAAATAATCACTATGTGAAAAGCTTGTTCACGAAATGGTGGAAATACGTCAAATAGGTCTGTATGTTAAATCGTTTATTTTGGGATCGGTAAAATACACTCTATATCAAACACGTGTAATGATGAGATTTTAAATACGACAGTATGTGAAATGCGAATATGAAGATTTTAGGAAATTACAAAAAATCCTGTACTTAATAAACTAATTAATTAGGTATCCTCACATTTTGAAACTTTGTGGATGCCAAGAAACATCGATGACTTAAGTAAGTAGACGGATTTTCGCAAAAACCTCAAAAATGTGAAATACGACAGTCCAATGTTGTGCGGGCACGATATGATATTATCAATTTTTTTTGCTAAAATTAGCATAACTTTGGTAAAATTGAAAAATGCTCCTTTGACAAAATTTTAGTTATTTTTATTTTATTTACAACACCTTTTAAAAACAATCCCTTACCAAAAATCTACACATCAATGGCGTATATAACATACTAGTTTTCCCTTGTAGTTCAACACAGTCGTACTCAAGAACTTCATTTTCAATTCGAAATTCGAAACAAATTAATTTCTCAAAATGGAGCGCAAGTGGGGGTTTTAAACTTGCGCCGAGGAGATATTTGGAGGCATTCTTAACCACTTAGATTAGTCGAGGGATTTTTGGCGATGTCGGATTTTAATTTAAAAATATGAACATTCACGGAATAAAGGTAGACTATGAGTACTGTACCATACCACACACGTAACAATAGAAACGATACGGAAACGAAATGATACCGTGTAATGAAATGTGATATAATAAGCAAAGAAATTGTCGCTTTTCTTTTTTTATTGTATCGCCACTGATTGACAGCAGCGATTTGTCATCCGTCATACGCGCTGCACGCTGAACCTACGGGAGGGGTTCTTAATTGATTTCTATGCTTGTTGTCGCAAGAAACATCATTTTGTGTGTGAAAGAACAACTTAAGTTTTTCAACAACAACAAAATACAAACAAAACAAAAAAGTAATTTTGGGTTAAACAAAACACATGACGAAGTTGATGTCGTTTGTGTACCTGGGATAGCATAATTGATAACAAGGGGGGTGACGATCAATATGTCATGCAGGAACTGTAGGCAAAGAAGGGCCGCTTTGTCATGTTGAAAACACACGGACCTCCAGAGTAATCATATCATTTTAACAAAGGCTACGTATCTTAACTGTCAATGTACTTAAATCTATTCTGCTTAGAATTAGAGACATGAATGAATAAGAATGAATAAGAAAACCGAACAGCATAGATTCAGACTTTCTATCAACACATGGCCTGAGCCGAATCTTTCGTTTCGTATTAGGTGGTCAGAGAAAGTTACAAAGTTGAACTTTGGCATGGAGTAGCAGGAAAGAACATAGTTAGCAAAAGGAAATTTGAAACGAAAGTGGGGCTGAATTTACATTACACTCAGAATCCGTATCTAGAATATACATGCCATGTCACGACTGGACCCACAGGGGAAAATGAAAAGATGTAGCCCAGTACACACATGGAGGAGGGACACCGATAGCAGAATGAGGAGACACGGTACCATATGCTCCCAAAAAACAGACTCCCGGAATAGAGGCAGTGAAGATGGCACAGAGTCAGAGGAAATGGACAACTGTCGTGATGCATTACCTGACTGTATAGCGACTTTCTTCAGATCCTACACGGCAGCAGGCCTTTCTCAAGAGGCTGCTGGTGCAGAAAGGCAGACATCATTACAAGGAGAAAGAGATTACAATGTCCTCATCAAGAAGTACCACTCATGGTGCCAAGACAACTAAGAGTTAAGCCTCAGAAAAGGGCCTCTTGGGAAACGTTGCAGGTAGTTCCGCACTGGGTCTTCCAGCAAGCAAGCCGCAACGCTTCAGTGAGAGCCCCCTACCGCCTGCCCGCTTCTGTCATCAGGCTTCTCGGGGGGGGGGGGGGTGTTGGTTGTTATCATGTCCTAACACCTGTCCGAATGAGCTCTTGAAGGAGAAGGTTTCGATACAGGGTCCTCCCTAGGAAGTAGCTTTCCCGCATGGGACTTGGAACATGGCCCTGCCATGACTCCTGCTTAGCCCGGGGCTTGTGTTTTTTTGTTTTTCCTTTTTTGTCTTTTTTTTTTTTTTTTGTCGAACAGTGATCAAGCTAACATAGAAGTTTTACCAGGTAGACGGCGTTCATAAATCAGTGGTTTATTCTCTATTTGTGTTTAGAGCCTTTTTTTCTATCATTTTTGGCCGCCATTTGGAAAATTTTTTGGAAGGTTTTTTTTTTTTTTTTTGCCTCTATCGTTGAATAATGTAACCTCGCGACTGTCACTTACAAATTGAACATGAACTGAAAACAACTCCTTATGAGTATACTATCAAGGTCCAAATTTTGAACACACTCAACAATATTTTCTGAAGAATTTTATACATGAATGTCTATTCTGTGTATTTTTTTAAAATCCATTTTGGCCACCATTTTGAAAAATGATGCTATGAAAAAAAGTCATTGTGTATTTGATATTAGGTTGAAAACAATTCCATATGGGTTAATCATTAATGAGGTCCACATTAAAAACAGACTGTAATCAATTGTAAAGTTATTTAAGTTTTAGAGTTGTACGATTTTGGCGGTCATTTGAAAAAGCGCCCTCAATCGCTGAAAATCGTCACTGAGAATTCAGGCCCAAAAGTTGAATCAACTCCTATTGATTAAAAAAACAAGGTCCAATGTTAAAAGTCAGACTTGGCAAGACTTCTGAAGTAGTTGACATGTGTGCAGGCAGGCCGCAGAGGTCTTGAAAGGCCTTTATTTTACGTTACCCGTATGCACAGTCAACGTGGATTTGCTAATTAATTAGATTCACTAGTGTTGATCTAAAACCAATCGATTTGCTTGATTTACAAAAACTTTGTACCAAAATGTACAGGCAGTTAGTTAAAGAACCATTCTTGTTGTGATTCATCCTTTCAAAATCATAGAAAATTAATTTCATAATTGATCCAATCGGAGTTATTTGAGTAAAAATATAGTGAAGATTCACTCTTTCAAAAAACTTTGAAATGTTAACTTAGTGGGGCGGGGGGAAGTTTATCAAGGCGGAGATCATTATCATTGAACCGTACCGTAGATGGCTTTCAAAATATGAACAAATTAACATTGAACTTGGGGTAATACAGGAGGAACAGCATTTTTATTAATCAAGTACTACTAAAACGGACGCTACAATATACTCTTTGTAATCGGTATGAATGCCGATAAAATGGGACGTGCTGTTAACAGGTCCGTTGATATGACTATTTACGGGATCGTGGCTGCAAATCAACATCTGTGGTGTGAATGGGAGTTATGCACCTTGCAAAGCCCAGGACAATGGAGTTCAATTTGTTAACAATAAGCGTGGGTTGCGATGCGTTGATTTCCAGCATTGTCGGAGCGAAAATTTTTTTATATTTCCTTTCACTATTTGTTTTTATCAGAAAATGCTTTATACTACAACGGCTTGGACTTTACTCATTTAGCACCATTTATACTATTTAAGTTAGTAAGACAGTCCGGAAAGCAATTATGAACATCATTTTGCGCGGAAAATACAAAATTGCAGTGAACTCGTGCTCGCTTGTATTTAAGCGATAAATGTCTATCGTGATTAGAAACTTGGGCCAAGATGAGGCTGTGTAGCAGACGTCACGCATCACTGATCAATCTCGTATTGAACGAGCTTGCACGTAAAGTTGCCTGGTGCAGTTCATTAACGAAGAGGTTGCGCTATGCCTTTGTGCCCCGACTACATTGAGTCTCGTTGCAGGTTGTAGATCATCGTGATCACAGTCGCAGCATAGCTGCCTGACCTTAGGGGCCATAACTCTCTCGCGATACCAGATTCTGTATGGCACTGCCGAGGGTTTCAATCAACCAGGAATCTTGAAACTTTTATTCTTGAATACTCTGGCGGTTAATTACAGACTGATAGAATTTTGATAGTGTCATTCAAAAGGTCTTAGAGGTGGGTTGCCAATGGATTCTCAAGATTTAGACAGAAGTCTCGAGTGGATGGACTCCTATATCACAGCATCAGTGGCGACCGCATGGAAATCTGTTCCATGGCTGAACATATTTTTGAAGCGACAGCCATATGCACAAGTTGGACTAACCTTAAATGCATTGTAATTGTAACTGTGTTATTGTATTGATTTCCTTTGGATTATCATAGGAATCATATAAGTCACAATATAAGAATTGAGACACCCAATACTCTAGTAATAGGCGAATTTTACCAATGACCGTTACGTGTCCTACTCTTTCTGACTGCATCGATCGCAGAGAATTAAATTGACATTGTAATTAATAATAAGCAAGGTCATTATTCATATGAAAAAAAATACAATCATTTTTTTTGGATATTTTCATTTTAACCTTGAGGGAACACATAATAAAATCATCCAGAATTTTGATATCTTTTTTGTGGAGAGTAAACCCAGAACTTGTAAGAACATCTGATGATAGATAGAAATATTAATGTACATGTCTGCATTTACCTTTAAACTTTTTATACCACTACCCTCTCTAAAGGATAGCAGCGATTTGCTAATCCGAAACACCGACAAAACCACTCATCAAAGTTCATATTTTTATATTTGTGTAACGGCCATGGAATGCGAACATAACCTGCAGTGGTTGGCTTGAAATCCGTGTAGTAAAGACAAGGCAGTACTTTTTATCTGCTTCTTCTGTATTTTCTATAGCGTGCTATCAAAATTCAGACGTTGAGATAAAACAAAAAATCCGTTTTCCGGTGAATATCACAGATTTTGCAGATGATATTGTTCACCATGAATCATAACAGTTTGACCCCAAACACAAACATTATGGATCCTTGCTTATCTGTAGCTGGTGTAACCCACAACTCAACTGTTTAGATTGAGACGCCTGCGCTGTATGTCTATTTGCGGGAGACTGTATGCTTTGGTGTTTTCCTTCTTCTTCATTAAAGTCAGTTATATGGAAAATGTAACACACTTATCCCTGTTTATAAGTTTAAAAAAACGTGCATTTCATCACATTTTTTTCGATCCCCCTCGCATTGTCGCTGCTAATCTCTCAATTGCTAAGACAAATTAAAATTTAACTAAACGGATATCCTTGACGACCATCCCGAATAAACCTTCTGACCAACGATTGTTCATGACCCAAACTGTGGATATCGTTATAAAAAATATAAATTCACTCTTTGCAGATTAATCCGTAAATAAAAGATTGATAAAAACACATTTTTCATTGAGTATTTATTTTTTTTTTCAAAATTCTATATTAACACTTACGTGTAAACCGGTGGGGCCTATGGCCGGGACCCTCAAAGTTCGTTCTGATTTTTAGTATTTACCAAGTTCTTGGCATTCTTCTGGTCTCCTAGCTGCGAGGGTCAGGCCATCTGCGTATGCTTTGGCAGGTGATATGATCGTTAGATCAACTCATTGCGACCGAGGTGTTTGGACGGGTCTAGAGATCAAGACACAGATTGAAGACGGCCAGAAACAGGAGATGCAGGAGAGTGGGCAGTTTGGAAGACTACTATCATGCACTGTATCAGTCCAGTTGTCCATTCAGTTGGTTGGACACATATGAACAACTCATCCATAGTAGTTACATATTGATTTTCTAATGTGGTCTGGGAACATGATACCACTGAAAGCAAACTGTACAGGTTGTGTGGTACAGTTACAGTGTGCATTTTTTAGGAGGTGGTAACCATTTAGTCTAAAACCAATTTTGTATAAACCCACTTCGTCTAATGAATCAGTTGGTCTAATGACCATTTATCTAAGGGGGGGGGGGGCATTTTGTCTAAACCCATTTCGTCTAATGACCAGCTTGGACTAATAACCATTTAGTCTAAACCATTTGTCTAAACCAATTTCGAATAATTCACCATGTTGATCTAATACCATTTAGTCTAAATGCAGAAAAACGGAATATAGACCGCAATGGGAAGATGATCATCAAAACCCTCTCTGCATGGCAGACGGTACCCAACTAAAAGATACCAGGGACTTAAAATATACAGTTGATTGCCGACAGCAAGAAAGACTTTCATGTCACACAAAGGACAAGCTAGGACTGCCACATATCCAATTCAACCAAGCTGAAGAGGTCTTTAAAAGCCTGTGTAGAGAACATCTAATTGTATGGAGACCGGACCATGAAGAAAGAGCTACAGGGTAGACTGGATAGCACCTGCACCAAGCTTCTTATGCAGTGCAAAACACAATCCTGGCCTGAGCACCTGACCATGGTGAAGATATCCCTCCAATTCATCTTCTGTGCCTAACGACGTGGCACGATTTGCCCAGTCACTGTCAATCGTGCGATTGATCGAATCTCAGACGTCACATGTTGGAGATTACCGTGCCAAAACAGGGTCCGCCTCCTTTAACTATCAATTATGTGATTGCTGAGACATCCATCAGGGTCCATCTGACATCCCCAACTTAATGACGGACAAGGACATTTAGCGCCACATGGTGAACATCATCTCGGCGGAACCTCGAGGCAGCGATCCTACGCTCCTGCCTTGCAAAACACCGAGGACCCTCATTGCTTCTGACTCGCACGAGGAACCCTCGTGGTTTTATTTTTTTTTTTTGAAACACGGTTTACCAGGGTGGGGTGGTAGGCGGGGGGTTATAACCCCTTTCGGGGTTTTGTTATAAAGCACCCGATGCTTGTAATTTTGATACCATATAGCCATGGTCCTCCTCTTTCCATTGTACCGAAATTAGAGTGCCTACTAGTATGGCGTCCACGAGCGGCAAAATTGCATCCCCCCATTTTCCACAGAAAAAAATAGGATAGATTGCCATTTCTGCGGTTTTTAGCTCTTACCATGCTAAATGATGCAATTGACTAGTGTTTTGTTACGCGGGATGAAGAATGTTCACAATTTTGATGTTTTGAGAACATAAGGGTAAATTATGGAAACATGCATGTATTAAATAATCATATATATAATTGGTGGAACACTAAGGCGAACTAGAGGTCCTACATAAATGTCTTAAAAGTCACAGTGTGTATAATAACTGTAGCATTGGGAGTTTGATCATTGGTGGATTCGTGATGTGAATGAGCCATGGACAACTTTGAAATAAATTTGTTCAGCTTCAAAGCTTATTACGTGCGCCTCTTCACATTCACTATCACTGTGTTGACGAACTTGTCAGCTCTTTGAAATGTGGATGAATCTACCATAAAGTCATCTCAGTTGAAACATTGATCGCGACATGAGCATTTGGCTTGACACTGGACGATGATCAAAATTGAGGTATTGTATCAGAGAGCGGGTCTTAATTGCGATAGATATTGGTGTCAAGTGTAAGGTCAGGCTTTCTCTTAGCCAAACATCAGGAAGATCCGTCCGTTGGTCTCCTCACGTGTTAATGTGATGGCATAATTGCGAAGCCTTTAGAGGTGGTCAAATGAGATGTTCAAATGGTTCCCAATTGTAACACGGAAGGTGACGACGTCCACATAGGTGTTTCATTTCGCGGGGGATTATGTGGCTGCAGCAGAAGGCTTCCTCTTCCACATTGACCAGTACTCCACTTTACAGTTTAGTCATTTTTTTTTTTTGTTCTGATGGTAGAATGGGAGAACCATTGTAGCCCATTCTTTGGGAGTATAGTCACCTTAAAACCTGACGTAAGCTTTGTTGGTCAAACAAAACTCCAAATCTCTTTCAGCCTTAGCGATATGGGGAAGGTACCTATCAATCAGTGTTTGCGACTCCATCGTAGTATCAATGGTCTCCTTCAAAGGACATATGGTGAATAATTCATTTTATATCGAAGATCCACAACTCCAAGTCTTGAGGTCAAAGTAGATATGAAGATAGTAATTCTTACCATCTTTTACAATGGTGTCTGTTTTTCGGTCAAGAGTCCGAGGTTGAAGTATTTAGGTTAACTCCTTAGCTATGTTGTAAGTCGGTGAGCCAATATAGCCGAAACAATCGGACGTATGGGGACCCTCACTTCTGGATCGTGGGCAGTTCATAGAACTAGGAGCTTTATTATTAGAGTGCACCACTCGCCATCGTCTTGACTATCGATGTCTTGTCATTTCGGCTAATAGTCCATGCCGTGTTTGAAGTTAAATGGGTCAATGCGTTTTCGGCAGGTGTAACTCGTAATCTGACTTAGCTGCTTCGTTTGTCAGAGCATGCACCCTTGCATAGAACAACAGCACGTCCTTTGTCTGCAGAGGGAATCCTATTAGAGTCGTCCCTTATGCCTTTAGAGCCCTTTGCAGATCAAACGAAATGTTAGACCGATGGTCCTTAGCGTTCTTCAGAAAGATGTCACAGCATTTCAAAACTTTCCCTTTAGGGTCCGTTTTTTGCCCAGATCCTTCAGTACTATTCGTAGCAGCCCACAATATTATGTTTTCAAATTGGCACTTCCTTCGGGGAAAAGATCATTAGGTCTGCGTTTCTGCCCTCAGACATGTTTCTGTAGATAGATCTTCATCAGTAGGAGGTCAAGTCAAGCGTTACCCCATCGAAAGGATCGATTCTTTTTAACAAGTCTGATACAACTTGCCCTCTGCCTGCCTTGAACTTATTGGCTGTACTGATCATACATCGGAAGCATTAAATGCTACAAAGTTAAGCTCCCTTCACTGGCACGAGATGTGTACCTGCCCCTGTAAAACTAACTATACCTGCTAAGTGAACTACGGTTGATGCCTTGATAACCTACCCTTATTATTGCAGTTCACTAATTTCAGGTATAAGTATTTCCATCTAATAGAAGTATATCTTGATGTGGTTGACCTATGACCCACAGTGCCACCTTAAAGGTTGCATGTACATATGTAAATATATACTTGTCTAAAATCCTGAAGTCACATGAGCAATTTAATATTCCATTTTTGCTTATGTATAGGACTTATAAAATGTACCCCAGTTCAAAGTTTTGTTGACCTTTGGTGGCAATGTTAGAAAAGGTACAATATAATACTGTTTTTAATAGGTTTCACATATATTGTACTAACTTTGAGCTACCGTTGAAGATGTAATAGCAGATACTTAACTAACCAGTATTATGATTGTGAGTTACTCAATGTATACCTAAATACAATGTATATAATTGACTTGGTTGACCTTTGGCCTATATACAACATCAACACTACACCCCCCGTGCACTAGATATGGCCAAATATACGTTTGCATCGTGAAGTTCAGCTCTGAGCAATTTGAGACCATTTTTGCTTAAATCTGACTTATTTACCATTGACCCCAGTAGAACGTTACTTTGACCTTTGGCAGCATATTGGAAAGGTTACCAATGTGTACAATATCTTAATGTTTGCATTACATTGTATTAACAATGTGGAAAGTTTCATACTTTTACCACCAAAGTGCCTCAAGAATGGTGGAGGACGAAACAAGACTGGAGCACACCTCTATAGTAATTAAAGTGATTAAAGAAATCAAGGTGGCAAGGAAACTCAAGCGCGGTCCCCCCACCCTCTGGAGAGGAGTTGCATTGGACTTAAGAGGGTGTACTTCATAATTGATGCTGTGTTTAGGAAACTTTGACATGAGGTCATGAGGAGGTCAAAAAGAAGGTCCGTAATCTGGTCATCATGTGCCGAATTTGACTGTGCTCTAGAAGTTCCGGGCACAATGCCTGTTTTGCGTTGTGATTGTCTCTGACCTGATCTGTTGATGTTATGTAATTCTGGTAATCAAACTCAGAGACCAGAATGGAACTTGTAAGTGATCCACAAAAACCCCTCTGTCACTGAACCTATGATTTCTGCCCGCATTATACCCTCGGAATCAGCTGTAGTGGTATCGCAATATTGGTGATTCCAACGAGATGATTTGACACTACCCTGAACTTGCTCGCAAAAGTGATTCACTCTTCCATAGCATAATCTAACTTTATATTATTCTTGCACATCAAATTGACTCATAAGTGATCATATTTAATCCAATAACCAGTTAAATCAGTTTTATTTTTAGTTATAAATAACCTGTGATTTCACGCAAACGTTGCAAAAACGGTTGCTAATCAAACCAAATTTAACACCATTCAAAATAAATATAGTGATTGTATCTCATGGCGATTTGAGTTTCGTTTGGTTGCTGAGTGATTTTTGTTGCAACCTTGAAGCGAGGTCGATAACAAAAAAAGTCGAGTGGTGTTGTTAATTTTAAGATCAGGTTTTTTACTATCTGGTTTATTACTGTATTGATGTCTTAATATTCCTATAGTTTGTCTTTTTTTATAAGTCAGAGTGGACAGTTTATTTCAGTTTTACCAATTTGAAATACAATAAGGGTAATTATTTATTAATTTTATCAAGTGTGATAGGATCAGGGTGGGAAGAAAAAAAGAGATATTGGCCCGTTCGTCAGCAAATAGATAAAATGGGGGTGTATTAGAGAGAGTGGGACCGGTCCTTAATATATAAAAGAAAAAAAGTGGTCCCAGGAGGGATAGAGGCCTTGAGGAACTCCGCAAGTGATTGTAGCTGGTTCAGAAAGAGTATTATTAAATAGAACATGTTGATGTGTCTCTTAGGAGATCATAATCCAATCATTAGCAAGACCTCGTACACCATATTTGTAAGTTTGTGGAGGAGGATTTCATGATTATGGGCCAAGGCTCTAAGATCTAAGAAAATGCCTATTGTGTGGAGTTTTATTATTCAAAATTCTCGCTATTTTCAGATAATTCATTATTGGCCATATGTGTTGAACGTTTAGGCCTGTAAAAACCAAATTGATGCGCGGGGGTAAGGATATTGTGTGAGTTATGAATTATCATGCGTCCTGTAGCGCCATAACACGATTTCAGTTACGTGTTGGGCAAACAAAAATTGTCTCAGAAAAAAGAAAATGCACCATGGGTTTGTTTGTAAAAAAAATTTATTGTTTTGTTTGTGTTTGAATAAAAATGCGAAATCGGGATTTTTGTTTTTTTTTACCCATTGTTTTCGATTTTCTTATTTCTTTTTTTAACGAGTTTCCAAGCGAGTAAAACCTAAAATAATAATTAATAATAATAATAATAATTATTAATAATGCACTAAACAATTTAAAAGCAATGCGCGCGGTCTTCTTAGCCTAATGCAAAGTCGTAAAGTCGTCGTGCCGAGCTTTTTAAGCTCGTGCGCAGAGTGGCCATCTTTCTTTCCTTAGCGTTTGGGCCAGACTCCTCCGTATTATTTTTGCTGGGGGGGGGGGGGGTCGCCACTCCTCCCGCACAGCGAGTCTGTTACTTTCCCAGCATTGAATAACGCTGGTCCCCATTTATACACCTGGGTGGAAAGGAGTAATTGAGGTAAAGTGCCTTACTCAAGGGCACAACACGTTGGCCGCAGTGGGACTCGAACCCACGATCGTTGGAGTGCGGGGCGAGCGCTCAATCCACTGGACCACACGTGCCCACGTGCACAGTTATCTGTTACATGTATGCATGAAACTAAACTGCTGTATGACATAGACATGCAGCCAAGTAATCGGTTTCATTTACGTGACTTTTTTGTTCTTTTGTAAGTACCCGAATATTTGGGAGCCGAACGAGATGTATTACGGTGTATGCGTAAAAGGGCCTATTTTTTCAGAGATTACTAGTTTTTGAATCCTCAGTTCAAAAGCAGAATATCTAGCTGCACAAAATTGATTGGGGGAAAATTTTCAAGATTGAAAGTTTGTATTTCTTTTAATCAGACTCAGTCAGTTTTACACAACATTTTAACGTAGAAAAAAAATGTTTTCAGGAAAAATCACTTTTGCGTTTCTCACCAGTTTGCCAACATATGCCAGTCAGATCTCGAGTGTTGTTTTATATGCTATTTATTGCGAAACAGACTCAAAAGAAAAAAGAAGAAAAGGAAAAAATGCATCACACACCAAATTGCATTTTAGAAGGTATTTGTAAACAACATTGCAGCATGTCAAGTGTTAAGAAACATAATTTTGACAAGCATAAAATTATGAAAGGTCAACTTCATTTCAAGACATCACAAGCTATGTTTGAAATGTGTGAATGGACAATGTTTAAGAAAAGATAGGTAAGTCCGAAATTCGGAAACAAAAATATGCAACATGTCATTTCGTGTTTGCTATTTATATTGTAATATGGTGCCCTCTGTTTATACATGCATTAGTCAATATAAGGAGTAGACGAAATGGGCATTAGATGAAATGACATTAGTCGAAATGGATTTAGACAATTTGGTGATTATACCAAATGAGCAGTAGACGAAATGGCATTAGACGAAATGGTTGTAGACAACCTAATTATTATACCAATTGGGCACTAGACGAAATGGTATTATCCGATTTGGTGATTATAGATGAAATGTTAATCAGATCTAGTGGGTTAATAGACAAATGAAATTAGGGTAGTGGGGTATTAGACTAGTGAGTTTTAGACGAAAGGCAATTACCCATTATTATTATATAAATATCTAATATATATATATATATATATCTATTACTCTATATAATATATCTATATATATATCATCTATATATATATATATATCTATATATATAATATCTATATAACCTCATATCAACAGTCTTATTTACAGTGCCCTAGCCTATCTTTGGAATTACGAAGTGCTCAATCCCACTATAGGAGAGCGTAAAATAATATATATATAATCGGTCATCAATGTCTCACGTATTTTTTATTTCTTCAGCATAAATTCAAGAGAGGTTTGAATTTTTTATAATTACAGTTTTGGTAGGATGCCATACTAATATGGGGGAAGGAAAATTGTACACAGCCACTGTGATACCAGTTACAACCGAGAACAATCCGTTTTTACAAACAATCGTGAGAAACACATATATTTGCACACTACTAGTATTACAGGGATGCTCTTAACAACATTATTATGTGGAATTAGGTGGTGTGATCAAACCATCATTCGTAAGCACAATCCAAATGTCATACTAGCGATTTATCCTCGTAATATGGATGTATTTTCAATATAAGAAAAAAATGAAGAAATGCTATTTATCTTTACAGTAATGTTATAGGAATTTTTTCTTCCAAACGACGCTTCAAAATGCGTTTCCATTTTGTTTTAGATATGATCCGGTATAATTTTGAAATGGCCATTTAGAGAAAACATCGTTTGAAGAAGTCCCCCTAGAAACTACTGAAGCACTGAAGGGACATGAGGAGAAACAAGATTATAACATGACGAGATAAATGATGATATCAATGACAATTGTCACGATGATGTGATAACGGACCTGTTAGTTGCAACATAAGTGCATGATGACGCGATAATGGACATGATAGTTGCAACACAAGTGCAAGCTACGCGATAGCGGACCTGATACGTCAATTCAATCATTCAATCCATCAAATTATTTTGTTCCATCACCTCGTCACATCAACACTGAAAACAAGATATGACTTTGCATTACAATAAAAATGGATTTCATCACAATAGAATCAGATATAATTTATAGTCTATAAAAATTAGGAAAATATTGATGAACAAGGTCACTGCTAAAACGCTAGCGTGAAATGCGTAACCTCACAAACTTACGTGTTACTACGGCCAAGAAGATAGGACAGACAATGCGATACAAATTACATTGGACAAAGACAAAGACGCCTACCCAAATTCCAAGATCAGATGTACAACATATTAAAAAGACTAAAATTTAGGACGTGATGACAGCCTATACGAATTGACCAACTTTTTTGCAAACATAGTGCAAGATGGACGCGATAGCGGACATTATAAGTTGCATAATAAGTGCACGATGACGCGATACTGGACATGATAGTTGCAAATCAGTGCAAGAAATGACGCGATAGCGGCCATGATAGTTGCAACATAAATGCAAGATGCCGCATAGCGGAAATGTATTTGCAATATAATTGCACGTGACGCGATAAGCGGAATGAATAGTTCAAATAAGTGCAACGATGACTCAGTACTGGACATGATAGTTGCAACTAAGTGCAAGATGACGTGATAGCGGACATTAAAGTTGCAAGATAAGTGCAAGATGACCCGATAGCGGACATGCTGTTTGCAAGATTAGTGCAAATGAACGCGATAGCGGACATGATATTTGCAACA
This sequence comes from Ophioderma brevispina, assembly GCA_023653785.1. NCBI lineage: Eukaryota > Metazoa > Echinodermata > Ophiuroidea > Amphilepidida > Ophiodermatidae > Ophioderma > Ophioderma brevispina. The sequence continues at coordinate 35,073 of JAMKCH010030694.1, read as the reverse complement.
CATAATATGGCCACGATGACACGATGGACGCAATACGCGATAGCTTACATTATAGTTGCAAGATAATGCAAGATGAATGCGACGCGGACCTTATAGTTGCGAACATAGTGGGGAGTGTCAAGCATGCACAGAAAGAAGAAAATCAGTCTTTGAATTTATAATAATTTCAACTAACCTTTTCATACCAGAACTGATCTTTGTCGCAAAACACAAAGAAACCATAAACGAAGAATGTGCTTTGGAAAAGGTGTATTAATCTACATATAGCCTCAGAACAGTAACATCCGCGTAATACATGGAAAAAGTGGTAAAATTTTTCAATCGGCCAAACTTTGGTCAATATGTGACCTTTTTGTAAAGATTTTTTCGGTGTCGGAAACCTACTGAATGCACTTTGCAGATATTTATTAATTTGTATAAAAAAAATTTTACTCTTTTCTTTTCGTAAAACAGAGAGCGCTTTGGGGGTTTTCCTTTTTTACGACAAACCGGGTACGTGCATACTCCTCTGTCAGCCTATGGGACAATTTTTGTCCGCAACCTGTGTAACTGTTTTAAAGGCTGATTATGTAGGACATACGCATGAGTATACACTATTAGGTTACGCACGAGTTTGGGGAACTAACCCCTGGTCGTTTGAAGGTCTTCAACACTTCGCCCACAGTGGACTGCTCGGATTCGGTCTGCGTTTTATAAAAAAATTTCACCAGTACCTGGAATTGAATTCAAGTACTAGTAGCATAATCGGCGCCCACCATCACATACTGTCTTATCTGACAAAGTGCCGTTTTCGAGAGAATCGCCATTGAAATTCTACCCGGGGGATTTCATGTTGTACTATGGAATTTAAACATTACAATTTACTTTTTAATTTTGATATGAAGCAACATTTTTTCTAAGTTTAAGTTTTAACCTTGCTGATTTTTGGAAAGTGCAATTGTATCCTCATTATAAAGCTCCAAAGTCATAAGTCTGTAGGTGACACAAAAAGTCGTATTTTTGCACATAGAGCTAATTTTCCCAATCACCGTTATATTTCAATGCGTTCAGATAGATCTGTAGGTGAAAACAACGTCAGTTTCACGCGCGAGGCCACAACACTGCACATATATCTGTATTGAAAAGCGTAAACAGCTTTGTTGTGCGACAGGCGTTCAATTATACAACCATTGAAATTACTGTAAATGCACAATACGACAGTAGGTGAAATCGCGATATGCATTTTTGAACTTATTGGTCAAAATCTTAATTTAATATCCTCAGGTCACGTTCCAGATTGTAACTTTGTGCCTGTATAGACCATAAGATTATAAGTACATCTGGCAAAATATCGCAAAAAAGTAAAAATGGCAGATGAGACGTATGTGATGTGGGCGACGATTAAAAAATGTAGATGCGTTGAAGACGCTACATCACTGACTCAGGGTCCTAGACTACACAGCACAGTTTAGGGTCATTGAGTGGACCCTGCAATCACAGTAACTACTGGGTCCTAGATTGCCAGCACATGGATTAGGTCTGGTACGCTACATCACCGTAACCCACAGGGTCCAAGGACTTTGCGTCATAGCACAGAGAATATGAGCTTCTGAGAGGATCGTGAATTTTGTGATATTTGTAAGATTTTATAGTCCTCCAAAATAGAGAGTCCGGATCGCACTAATAAAAGTTAACTTAGTTTCAATGCTCTTGTCCTAGACACACCAGTTTTCTGAATCCGGTTACAGTTTATAGCGTCTAGGCGTCCTAACGGACGCCCAGTCTCCAAACCATAGAGTCCTAGACTCTTAATTTCCTCACACAGGAAACCTCCGTATCACCCAGCCGCGGCGCTCTCGCCAATTGAGCTAACAAGCCAGGTTGGTAGAGGAGCTATTGGTTTCAATCTGGGTGACACCCAATAAAAAATCTGCCCAATCTGAAAGTGATAATTTCCCCTTTCTGTAATTTGATATCTACAGATTTTATTTTATCATAAAGAAGGAAATATAGCATCTTACCTGCATTTTGTGTTCATTTTGGTTGAGAGTTTCTCAATATATAGGAACAATAAGCAAAACAGACCTGTCCGGAGCATCATTTTTGGCGTGGTTGAACACAATTGCCGCCTCAAAAGAATTTATCTTACGGTCTTACCTTGAGTTTCTATCTTTTGCATGTCCTCCCTCCCAGAGCACTTGGTAAGCCCTGAGTGGCATGTGTTTGAACAACATTCATTGATGTTTACAAAACACGAAGTTCTCCCCAATTGCGCTAAACCCGTCGTTTTATATTCCGTTGTTTTATCGGTACTGTGTTGGGGGGGGTGTGCTCATTGTACCCTAGCTTTTACATCATCACCCCATAGCCAAACAATCTAGCGGAGTTATCCGGTGACCGAGGGGGCCATTCCACGCATGCCCTAATCCAATTCATACCTGTGTGCTGGTGCGCCGTCTTGAAGAAACCAGGCACGACGATTTGCTCCATTCTTTTGCCCTCCACTTCTTTGCTGCTGAAAATGCGCCGCACTCTGATTCCAAATGTTGATTAATGACCTTGAGATCGGCACCATTCAAATTTCCATCAATAAAAAATGACTAATTAGGTTTATTGTTACCTGTCACAGCTGCTCCACCTGCGCTTTCCTACGATCATTAGGTCTTTCGTAGACAAATCATTGGGAGGGTTTCCTTTTTGGCCGCATACGCCCTACTAATTGTTCACCTGAACCAGAGATAATTGCAATCGCTTTCATCATCGACCACAAAGTTTCTCTTAAGAAACGCTGTGGTCTGTTGATTAGCCAATTGCAAATTCCAGCCTACGCTGAGGATCACCTGCATCCAATTATGGCGTCTCACACTTTTTTATGGATGCCATTGAATGTATCACTGAGATGCGCCTGAAATGACGATCTGGAGAGATTTGCGACAAACACGGTTTCCTCTCCTTATGCTTGCGGGGTTGTTGCGAAGCTCCCGTCACTTACAGCTTTTAATAATCCGCAGGTGTTTCGTTTCGCCGCTCCTAACCGGTCCCTCTTATATCCTTGTTGGACATTTTCAAAAGTTTCCCCTGCTTCAAACAGTTTTCCCTATTTTCAGATAGCAGGCTTGGGTTGGTACTTACTCCAGGTAACTGTTTGGCCCATTGCCGTTACAACAGCTACATAGCTCGAGTGTGGTAGTAAATCTTAACCGCAAGTCTCCTTTGTTGTGGCGTAATTGAGAGCCATCAATAGAATGTTTAAATTCTCGTTTCAAGAAGTTTATCTCGCTTTAAGCACACCGCACGCTGCAGTAATTTTTAAGATTTGAAAGCCATCCTTGACACAAAACAGGAAACTGGTATTTAGGCCACAACGATGTTATGATTTCAGATTGGAATCCCGGTTGCCAAAATGTGTACTTAATCATTCCATCAATGAATACCCGATGGACAATCATTGTTCTGTGGACCATATCGTGAAAAACACTCAACCAAAAACATACGGGAAAAGACGCAGGAACTGTTGGTGGCATGTTTTTTGTACCACCGATTACAATGACCTTTATGGACATGAAAACAGATAAACATATTTTGCACGTTGCTTTGAATATTTTCTGAGGGATGAGCCCTCCATGCATTAGACAGGATACAATATCTAGAAGGGTAATGACAGAAATAATATTAAATATGGCATGAAAGTACTATTCAGCAGACAGTGCACGAAACAAGCTGAAAGAATTGTTTGCTCTTACATTAATCTTTTAGAGGGGAACGCCCTCTAACACTAGACAGGGTAACCTAGATCGTTACAGCAGCGAATGAAAGTACATTGCAAGATTGATCGACAAATACACCTAGGGAGATGCCCATTGGTAAAGCTAGACAGACCCTATCGAGCTAATTTGCAATTTACATTTACATTTACATTTACAAGGATTAGATATCGAAAATATTTACATTTATAACCATGCAGAAACGCACATTTATATAATAAATTACGCAGGGATACGCCCGGTCATCCTGATTAGACAGTACATGATCTAGCAGTATTGAACCAGACATTCACAGACTAAGTCACAGGGGACTTGTTAGAAATTCGGGAGACACACGAGATTACGCTAGACAGCTACCTTATCTAACGCATTTTATTCTCAGTTTTAGATGCCAAATTATTTTATGCACATTCCACAATTGCTGAGAGCAATAAATTATCCTTAACCACGATCAAAGATTTTAAACCCAGTGCAGTATTTGTTGAAATGCATGCCTTAGCTTTAATAGAATACTCGAATTGGCCCTTATAATTTAAGGAAATGAACAAAAATAAAAGGGAAACCGCAAACAAGGACGGCAAAAGTGACTTGCCAACCCCCCCCCCCTTTTTTTATTTTGTTCAGAGACGAAGGTTTAGAGACGGGAACGAGAGCAATATGAAAGATAGGTGAGGAATTAAAAGAAAAATGACGCCTGCCAAGCACAAGGAACTACCGAAACAATTTTGATATGAAACGCGTATACCCCTTTAGCGCCTAGAAAGCAGGATATGAAGAAAACGAAATTAGAACCAAAGCTGGCGAAAAAGCCAAATAAAAAAAGAAAGCAACTATGTAAGGCATCATTTGTGTGACTTGTCGTTAGATTTATTGGATAAATCTATCGCAACATTATAATGAAATGTACCCAAATACAGACGTACAGATGGTTTTCATGGTCATGGATATCCTTGTGAAAAAAAAAATCCAGATTATTCCGACAAATTCACGACTGTACAACAATCATGCAATTAACACACGCGGGCTCTGTTTCGGTATTGCGTGCGGCGTTGTAAATATAGCACAGGGAATAAAGATGGCAGCTTCAAAAGCAAGGTCGGGGTTTGTAGACGTATTTCACCGTCCAGAGTAGAAAGTGTTATGGTTGCTTGGGGTCGTGCAAAAGTTGTACGCCATATTTTGAGGCCCAGTCCTCTAGGGTAGCTCCATCGGGTTGGATTTCTGTAACCCAGGCAATGCTATGACTGTTAAAGTCGCCAGCATAAATGCAAGGGGCACCATAAGTTGGGAGAGAGTCTGCTTGAAGCCGATTGTTAGGTGAGTGTAGACATTGGTGACATGAACACCTGCAATTTGGGTCGTTGCCCATTCAAGGTGGAGTCTGCAGGTAAGGTTGCAATTTGTTTCCATTGGGCGAGTTACTAACAAAAGTGGCGATCCCGTGGGTAGCGCTCTCGGTGTGTGCAACTCTTGGAGGAGAATCGTAGTGACTTTATTTGTATGTGTGAAGTGTTCGATGATGTTATCTTTGCCCTAGTGAGACCTTCCACATTTAGTTGGAGCACCGAGATGCCATCTGATGGACACTGTGATGCCTGCCCTAATAAGTGCAGGTGTTACAGACTGACATCAGGTTGTGTACTCTGACGGGGCATAATTAAAATACCTTGAGATATAAAAAAAAACCAAACAAAGTAAATTAAAAATACAGTGAATTAAAAAAGACAACAGATGTTAGCGTAGCCCAGTGGATCTTTATCATTCGCCTGAAAAAAAAAAAAAATCAGTTACCGGGGTTCACCACGAGGATGTTGATAATCTTGAACCCCATTTTGTCGCCAAAGACCGTCAAAAAACGCTGATGTACGCAGCCTAAGCTGTACAGTAGGTAGGGCCACGAGCCTACGAAGACGCGACCTAGAAGAAACCTTCATACACAGAAGTAACATAATATGATAAATAATGTGAAATGAGGTTACCTTACCGAGAGAATCAAAAGGAGAAAAGAATACTCAATAACTCGTAGATAGGGACAGAGTATAAAACTCCGAAACCGTCCATTAATATAACATTCGAGATATTAATTAGACTACTCTGTAGTCCAATTGTCTTTGTTTTTTGTGTACTTTACTTTTTTTCCAATTGTGTGTGTATTGTGTGTGTTTTTACTTAACTTTTTTCCCAGTAGGCTTTTTCCCCAGTATGCCTATCCCAAAGAGAAATGATAAAAGAAATAGGGCCTAGCTGACGTCGAGGCGCGATAACTTACAGTACCGTTGAGAATTTCACTATAATCTGCAGCAATTGCGGGCGCGATAACTACTCCCCGGAATTCACTTCACCATCGGCGGCATACATGGGCATTGGACTTACTTTCACTTAAGGGTCGAGATTGTTAACGTGGGTTTCTATGGTGAGTTCTGTCCAAAACTTGGCGGACCCTAATATAAGTATGATGTCATCTTTTGAACCAAATTGACCATGGCTAACAAGGATTTGCGGGGCTTGTATCTGGGGCGGGTTATCTCTGTGATCGATATTCATGAGCCTCGTGTCACGTGTTGGCTATGCACACACACACACGTAAGTGCAAGCATTGTGAACAGTTGTTGAAACAAAGAAATCCCAACATAATTTTTATTGGAGGGCAAAATTCATTTGATCGGATTCAATCTAATAAGTACATATGTCATGTTATTTGTGCGAGATTAGAACTGTTTATGACTTGTATTAAGCGAGCAAGCGTGAATTAATCACAGCAAGTGTGAACCGCATGTGACGCTACAACGGCCGCTGCGCGTAATTCACAGGCATGGATATTTCATGATGACGCATTGCGTTGTTTGTGATGATATCAGGTTTGGGGCTGAAGGTTCTCGCTGTTTGGTGTAGGGGGGAATGAGCTTTATTGTCAAAAAACTGACATGTTACGGCATCCTGTAAATTTTTCCCGGATCAATTTGAACAATATCAGCAGAATTTACGTAAGTTTTTCTAACCTCACCCCTCTCGAAAACACAACGCAATGTGCTCTCCACGGCAGCTTACGCGTGTTCCCTCTGTCTTTCATGATTTAACGCCCGTGCGATCTGCATAACAGATAGACACCGTGCGTAGCCCACGTATCTTGCGGCATGGTACCCATCAACTACTACTACTCTATCTGCTCGAAAAAAAAAAAAAAAACAGCGGAGAACAGTCACAAACTTCACAGATTCAGTCAAACACGCCACAGATTTAGTGCACTGATTCCATGCGAAAATCCCCAAAATTCCAATCAATGTTATTTTGCATGCAAATTTAAGTAATTGAGCCATAGATCGAATTTCAAGAATGAAGGACTCATTTTTCCGATAGGTAAGGAGTAGAAACTTGACGTTACGTTAAAATAAAAATCACAAGAAAAGTACATGAATTTTCGTGTAAAATATTACCAACTGAATGTTTTTATATCGAAGTGAACTTGATCATCAAAGATCAGAATTGTTTTCAATTAAAAATAACCAATATTTTGTCCGATTCTAGCATCCCTTCAACAATTTTGACAAGTCCTATTAATTGTATATCTGATGATTGACATTTCTTACTATTCGATTCCACAAAAATGCAGATTACCTGACGCAGCTGAAAGTACATAGTCGATTTTTTTTTCCGAGGGCAGTGGTAACCGAACTTTCGCGGTCACAAACCTTAGCGGGATCATAAAGGGAGCCATCTATTGAAATGATTAATATTCGCATAAAAGTCGGTATGTGTAAACAGTGCCCCACGCAGTGCCCTCTCTACATGAAGGTCCCTGAGCGTATCTTTTTGTGGTATAATGCCAGTGTCATAAGGGATCTAGGCCTAATTAAGCTTAGATACGGCGTGAATTGCGTCACGATATTAGAAATAGAAGAAATGGACAATAATAATAATAGATAATGATGATAATACTGGGTTAAATAAGATGGGGCAGCACACAAAATAAATTTTAAAAAAATGCAAAAATCGACTATGGCATAGTCCAGATATTAATGCAACGAACAAAAAACAAAACAGCGGCAGTGGAAGATTAAAACTAGCACCTTTAAATGTATATTATAAGAAAATCCAATACTAAATAGAAAAAAACGGCCAAAAAATGTGGCTGGCAAGAAATAAAACTTGAAAAAAGATTGCCAACATACTGATAATAAAACGTGAATGGCAAAGACATGATTATTTAAAAAAACATGTGGCAGTATTTCAAAACCAGCCAGGTGCTAAATTGCGTTCATACGAAGAAGTCAGATACATGATCAATATGATGATTTAAAAGCAGATTATCCGTGCTGGTACCAAAAGTACTTGTAGCACGCAAGTGTGCATTTTAACACAGGAGATCACGTTACACTTCAACAGATGACTCGAAAGAAATTGCGCACTTGATCACTGTACGACCTTCACATTGCGGGCTAATTAAAAACATTTCATAAAAGCATGATAGTTTATCTTCGAAAGTCTCAGAAAAGTACGTAAAGAATAAATAAACTGGAATTGCAACTTACAGAAGAAAATGCAGACCGCTTTAAGAGCATCATACCGTGGCACACGTGGCCTCTCTAATTGAAGAAAACTGTCGAAAGCGAAACTGGCATACGTAAGAGCTACTAACTTATATCCAAATGCAATTTTTTTGAAGCTTGCAATTTATCTACGAAATTATAGTTCTATACAGAAGCGTTGCACGAGATGAATACAGTTTAAATTGAAAGTGGCCAGAGTAGGAGACTGATATGTTATTAGCCAGATACCGAAAAATTAAAGTTATGATCGATGCGCTCTGATAGACAGACGTGATCTTGCTGGGTCTCCAAAAATCGGCTATATATACAGTTTTAATTTGAACAGAATTTTTTTTCTGTTTATACCTGACAACTGTTCTAGAACATATATACAAATCGTCTCACCGATTATTTCGTCGAAATAAGTGATTTTGAAGACCGAAAAAATGGTTGAAAACAGATATGTCAGCCACGGGAGTCAGAATCAGTCAGTGCCTACACAAAGGAAATCGATAACCGATTCTGCATGGCCCAACCAATGGATAAGAAATACGCAAATAGAGATGCCGGGTGAGACAGCAACGCCAACAAAACGAGTAGCAGACGAGTACCGAGTCACCGTGGTTAACTCTGATTTGAAATTATTTATGCTTGAAATGAAGAAAGAAAAAATTACTCGATATTTGAAGAACGATAGACTTTCTAAAATATCTGAAAACAGCATGAAACAAACAAATAAAGGAAGAGCTAACAACTGTTAAGTCTACGATGAATGATGTTAGAGAAACGGCAACAACTTCCATGCTGAGAGGCCTTGATGATATAGAGAAGAAGAATATACCGGAGTTAAAGTCTAATGTAGACAAAAAAAGTGCAAAAGCTAGAAGAGACTTCGATGCTTGAGATACATGACAGGAAGAGAAATTTATGGTTACGGTGTTGAAGAAAAACAAAAGGAAGACCTAACAACTGTAAGCTTGATGTATGGCACAATAAGTTTCATTGTACAGAGGAACGTTTAAAGAGAGCATAGTTAGGACTGCCTTGTTCACAGACCTCCCCAATCAAGACATGCTAGGCCCGATAGGGATGGAAATCTTCCTCCAAGACCAGTGATAGTGCGTTTTGGTATGATTCCGACAGAGCCTTCTTGGTAATCTGAAAATATGAAACGGGGGAGTAAACTTGGTATTAGAAGATCTACCACCTGTCATGAAACGGGAACGTGGCAGACTTGCTTCCATTGCGACAAGATAAGGAAAGAACAGCATAAGATTACAAAACTTTTGTAGTGGGAACCACGGGTTGTGCTGCAGTACAAACCCAAATAGACCAGACTTAGAATGGAAAACTATAGGGATGAAAAGCTCAGAAAAATAACTACAACAAAGTTTACAACAAAATGCGGTTTTGTGTAGCATAATTTGGTTTACCAATGCTGGTATTTTTATGCACAAAATTAGATCTATACAATAAATTAGAATCAAATATATAGTGATAAAGTGGGTCAAAGATAGAAACCAAAATGGTAGAGATGATTGGTAGATAAATACAAATGAAACTATCTAAGAAATCTTAAACTAATTTATGTTAACATTAAATGAAACTAAATATACAAGTGCTTATATCATTAATTGATGTTCTGTTGATTTATTTTCATTTCTGATCTTTCGAAAGACCCAGGTGGTCTCTGGTTTAATGATTATTTTTTGAAATTACCATTTAAGAGTTATCTATTTGCAATATTTACCTATCGTTTGTGTTATGTTATGTGGAAATTGGTAATTGGTCCAGGCCTATGGAATTATGTGTATGTGTTAAACAATTACATGTTTGTTAGAAGTAAGAAAATGTGCTATGAAAATTACAGTAGTTGAAAAATAATGAAGTAAACTGTGAACATCTACATAAAGTATGCACAAACTGTCATACTTCTCAAATATTGAAAAGTAGTAAACAGAAAGAAGAGAAAGTTTAAAAGAAATTATGTGTAAATATGGACAAAATGTGCTTAATCCACGTAGATTCAGAGTACTCTTTTAAATGAGGATGAGATATGTAGAGACAAACTATGAATGTCCTAATCTTACCAAATATTTTAAAGCACTGTAAACTCATATGAGACCGATTTTTCAATGTGAAGCCAATATAGAATATAACGAACTTTTGATAAATTGAAAGATGTTTGATTCGCTTAACCAGACTTTACAATTATGGTTTGTTCAGAGACACCCTAAAAAAAAACCTCATGAATACTACAATAATCTCTGGCTATAATATTGAGTATACTAACCGAAATATCGAGAAAAAGGGAGGTGTATGTCTGTACAGTCGGATACAGTAAAATATAAATTAAGGAATGATTGGTGTGAAGCCAACTTGATTAGGAGTCATGTTTTATAAAGTTGAAATATAAATATAAATAAGAAAATATATTGTGGGGAGTTACAGATCACATACTGCAATTGACAACTTCATTAATGATTTTAGACCGATTGTTACAGAAAATCAATGATGAAGACAAAATTAACTTTATAAGGGTGTTGATTTTAATATTGATTTGTTAAAGGATGACACAGAAGCAAATCACATGACTTGGATGTAATTTATTCTCAGACACTATCCCCTCAATCACAAACCAACAGAATACCGAGGAAAGTGCGACAATCATAGATAACATCTCAACTAAATTTTAAAAAGACATCTTAGTCATATTGTTCTCGCGATGTAGCTGACCACTTTGCCAACCATTCTGAAAACGAACCTCAGTGTGAAAAAAAATCTGACTTGAAAAAAGTGTCATTACAAAAGAGTTTTCAGTGAAGCTAACTTAGCTAAACTTCAAACAAAGGCTGACAAATGTAAAACGTGGGAGGAAGGTTTACCTGGCAATAATTAATAATGATTATGATATATTTTGAAAACGTTATTATTTTTATGACGGGGTATTGAACCATGTAAGAAAGGTACTTCACAGAAAGAAAGATCCGTTATGTCCATGGATAACAAGGACTTTTTTAAGAGTATAAATACAAAAAATAAATTGTATAAAGATTATATTACAATCCGATTCAAACAAAAAACTAAAGGTTTTAAAAACTTATCGGACAAACTTCACAGCCTCATTCGGAAATCTAAACAGGATTAATGTTTAAAAAGTTTGAACAAACCAAAGGCAATATGAAAAAGATGGAATATGATAATAACATTATTGGTCGTCACAAAAAGAAACTTTGAAACAAAATTTAAGAAGGGTGAAAATACGTTTGTAACGGATCCGGTTGGTATTGCGAATGAATTAATGATTTTTTTTGTTAATATTGGTCAAAGTTAGATAAAGAAATAACTACCCCTGGTAAAGCACCGATACATGGCAGTATGTTTATGAAACCAGTTGTCGAATCTGAAATCATTAAATTATTTCGAAATTGATCAAAATAAGAGTTCAGGCCATGGTAACATTGGAAAATTTGTTTTAAAGAAATAGCCAAGAACTTGCACAACACTAACTAGTATTTTTTAATTTCATCATTATCATCTGGAAATGTTCCCGATAGCCTTAAAATTGCCCAGGTAATTCCTCTTTATAAGAACGATGATTTCAAGTGTTTTCAAACTACAGACGTATCAGTTTACCCCGTTTACCAAAAGTCTAGAACGATAGTATTTAATAGAGGCGTAAATTTTATTGATAAAAATATAATATTATTAAAACAATCAGTATGGGTTTCGCTCAGGCCATTTCAATTATATGGCCATGATTGATTTAGTTGACAAAGTGTGCAATGAGTAGAAAAGAAATACACAGACGTTGGTATTTTTTATCTTATCGAAAGCCTTCCGATACAATGTCATGATATATGATTATTAACTTATGTACTGGGCTTTAGAGGAAATGTTTTAGAATGGTTTACCCTCGTCTCGAAGGGGGGGGGTGGTTACCACCCCCCCTTCAGGTTTTCCCCGGCTTGCAAAACCCCCTTTGTTTGGTGCCAAATTATTTAATTATTGTCAATTGTCATGTTCCGCTCCTTTAATCCAAAAACACACATCCCCGGGGTATAGGTAAGATTATACAGGGTGATCCCAAAGTGACGATGGGGGGGGGGGGGGTGGTAACACCCCCCCCTCCCGGAAGAGAAGTACCAACATGCCTAACTCACAAAACAAGGAACATCACAGAAACTTGATTTTGGTACCAATAGATAGCTATGGTCCTCCTCTTTCCATGATACCCAAAAGGAGTTACTCACATGCCGAGAAGATGTCACAATGACGTCATAAAGTGTGCATGTCAGCAAAACTGCCCATTTCCATAGAACACCCACAGTGAAAAATTCAATTTTCGCCAAAAAGGTAGGAAAATCAGACTTTCATCGTGTTTGGCTCGACTTGATTGGAAATGACTAGTTTATATAATGACATCGTTTGAGCTAAATATTTTTTGGGTGTTGAGTCGCTAAAAGTGCGCAATATCAATTTTCCCACCCTATAGTCAGTTATTTTAGTACTTTCCTCAACATATGACGTCATGGTGACGTCATAATGGGATGTTAGTACTTATTTTGGTACCAATGGAATCTAAGCTATCCTTTGGTACCAAATTTTAAGGAATCGGGTGTTCAGTAACGAAAAAATCCCGCCCCCCCCCCTTCGGCAATTTTGTTACAACAAAAAAGGACTCAGGTGACGAGGGTTAAAGAGTTATTTTAAAGCAAAGGACGCAATATGTATATTACAATAAGAGTAAGTCAAATCTACAAAAGGTAACATGTGGTGTACCGCAAGGATCGATATTAGGGACTCTCTTATTTATACTATATGTTAAGGATTGTAAATACTTCATATATGTTAAAGTTTGTACTTTGCCTGACGAAACGACAATCTTGGATTCGCCATGATGATTATTGCATAAATCCATGAAATAAAAAAGAGTTACAAGAAGTTACAAAATTGGTTCAAGGCAAATTAAATTATCTGTCAATGACTACAAAAACAATTATATGTTAATGGGCACACGCAATGGGAATGCAAGGTTGGCAGAATCTGCAAAAAGAAGAGGGGTGGTGAAAATACAAGTTATATTAGATAATACTAAATTACAAAGAGTTTATTTATTAAATTTCTTGGAGTAACTGGAGATGCAAATCTCATGGAAAAATCATATAGGACGGAATAAAAAAAAAAAAAAGAAAAAAAAAAAAAAAAAAAAAAAATTTTCTAACACATAGCACGAAATATTGGGATTCTTAGTAAGTTGAAGATACTGTGTTACTAAGCGTATATTGTACTCATTATATGCACTCTTGTTCACCAAGTATATAAATATGGGGCAATAACATATCATAGTTTTTGGATAAACTTGGAAAACTTCAAAAAATGGGCAGTGCGGACAAGTACAAAACAAGTCATTATAGAAGTCATTCCAATCCCTATTTAAAAAGTTTAACATTCTTTAAACGTGTAGAAAACACATACAAACTTGAAGTGGGGGGTTTCTCTGTTTAAGTATTATACTAATCAATTACCGAAAGGGTTTCAGACATTCTTTTCTAAACAATCGGACAATCATAATATGATACTAGACATGCAAATGATGACACGCCAACACAAAACAATAAGAAATTTTCTCTAAGATTCAAAATGTTCGAAATTGAGGTCCCATCTATGGAACTTGTTAATTTAGATATAAAAACGGCTAATCTGTAAAAGCATTTCGTAAAGCCAATATAAATCGTATCTCATTTCATTCTATTGTATTTGGATGTTAGTAGGTTGGAGCGGATTCGTTTCTTATTTTTGTTTGGGGGGTTTTGTTGTTTATGTAATTTTAAATCATTTTTGTTGTTGTAAGTCTAAATGTTTTTTGGGTGTGATAACTTCTGGCCTTTTGGCCGTTCGATCTCATCCCCCATATCATTTCTGTAAATATCGTTATTTTGATGTGTTTTTTGTATTTTTGATGTAATAGATGTGGAAATAATAAAATGAATGAATGAATAGTATTATAAGCATTCCAATCCAGCGTCTGCATGACGTAGTTATCCAACAACGAGGGGTACCGATTTAACGCATGGATTAATGTTAGATATAGCTACATTAAGTTTTGAAGAGAGGTAGACCACTTTAGACAACTAGTTGATCGATGAGCATGCATAACACGAACATTGGTACGTATACATAGCTGCACGGGATGACCGGTGTGAGGAATTTAAGAGTCCTACATATCAGAAAGTCCTAGGACTTTAGGTTTCGGAGACTGGGCGTCCATAGGACACCCAGTCTCCGAAACCTTTGATCAGGATTCAGAAACTGTGTGTCCTAGGACACAGAGCTTCTGATAACTGAACAATAAATTTTACTTAGTGCGACCCGGACTCTCTATTTTGGGGGACTCTCAAATTCGTTACAACTATCGCAAAATTCGCGGTCCTCTTAGGACGCGTCCCAGGATCCTGTGCTATGACGCAAAGTCCTAGGACCCTGTAGTACTGTGATGCAGTGTCCCAGGATCCTAAACTGTGATGTATAGTCCTAGGACCCTGTGGTACTGTTATGCTAAAGGATACAGATATGCTACTCATACTTTAATTGAAATGTACTTGTTTACTTAAAAGCAGGCCGAATCCGAGCAGTCCGCTGTGGCTTAGCGGTGCAGATCTTCAGACGACCAGGTATAATATATGTGTATGTATTGTTGTAAAATGTGATTCTGGTGATTGTGTACGGAGGTTCGAGTCCCGGTTGCACTGCTTTAATAGTCAGTGGGTTTAGAATTATTTTATTAATTTTAACTTTTTTCTTAATTTATTTACTTTAATGTTATTACTTTTTTTATTTATTAGTAATGTTAGTACTTCTCTTTTGAAATTTAATTTTATTACTTGTCTTTTCATTTTTTTTAAAATTAAACTCTTCTTTTTAATATCGATTTTCAAACAGTGATTAACACGTTTGTATGGTAAATTATTTATATACTCTATTAAACGCACAAATATGGAAATGTAAACAGAGCCGTTGATTTGTAATAACAGGTGTTAATAAAATGAAAGATGAACGCCATCAATGTAATGTTAAGTGTTGCTCACTCATTAAAATCTTTGCGTGTTCAAGTAATTGAACATGCTAATAGTTGATTTTTTTATAAGTGTTAACATCATTAACTGTATTACGTGCTGCTTTCAATAAATGCAGTATAGTTTTAATGTATTAGCCTTTGTTTTTGCAGTGTATTAATAATTCGCATGTGACAAAATGGCGTTCGCTAGACAGTATAGATGAAAAGGTATATTTTTTTACTGAAATATCTTGGGTGTATAGGTGCACCGCTCTCTGTCTTTCATCTGGATAACTGCTTTAAAATGTCTCATAATGCGCTAGTTACATTTCGAAAGTGATGTATTTTCTATAAAACAGATCCAAGGCAATTTACTCATTAATTTAACCCCGATTGCCTGACTTTCAGCTGTACAAACTATTGAGTATCTCGTGTAGGGCATTTCGATGCACTTTACGTTTAATAGTATAACTAAAAATTCGTGTTACCGTATATTGAAAATCTGGTTATTGGTGAAATTAGCTTGTAGTTTAGCGGGATATTATTCTTGTATTTCCACTATTAAAGTTTTATAGAAACATGGTCAAAGTTGCCAGTTTTTCCATAGACTACTGCTTGTGAGGTAGTATTGCAGAAAACGTTAAATCAAACACCACTAAATTTTTAAAAACATTGAAGTATTTATTAACAAACAAAAATGTTAATAGCACATCTTCTAAAGAAATGGTTGTACATAAAAAAAAAATACTTCTACATAATATAAACTCAAGCATAAAACTTGAGAGCGAGTTAATGGACCCAATTGCGCCAGCTATTTTGCACCTTTACACTGTAAAAGATTCACCGTGTTTTTAGGGTGAAACTATAAACTATTTACGGTTATTTACATGCAAATGTTACGGTTGACCATACCAACCATACAAATAAGTGTTTACGGTAAAATACTTTAAACATGACGGTAAACTGTCGGTAAATTACGGTAAACATTACGGTAAAATGCTGGCAACTCAATAGCCAGGTATTTTACCGTGATTTTGACGGTTTACCGTAATTTTTACCGTATTTTACCGTAAACGCTTGTTTTTATGGTTGGTTTACAGGTATTTAACCGTACAATTACGGTCAACCGTCAAATTTGCATGTAAATAACAGTAAATATTTTACGATTTCATTGAAAAAATACGGTTCTTTTAAATTGTAAGTAACACAAATCTCCAAATACGTAGTATCAACGAACGGCAAATTTTATCAGCTTAAATTTACTACAAAGGATCATTTCCATCAGTCAATTTGTATATGTACCGTTTGTGATGGGTTTCAAAAACAATATCGACTATAGGATAATGATGCTTATTACGGTATCCACATTTATTGACATAAATTAGTGGCACGTGCGAAATGATAAACGGGGTGGATATATGTAACATCTAACAGTAAACTTGAATCGATGTGGGATACTTGAGTTGCTATATATTTTCATGTTTTAACCCTCATTCCATAAGGAAATAAGTTAATGTCTATTACGTATATCAAATCTGTTATCCCCGTTGGTCTTTCATTCTACTATTGACTTACTACTAGCAGAGATAATGCAGATTTCAAACAAACTATTTTCTACAGATTTCAATGGAATTTGACAAATGACAGTTGTACCCTGGTAATTAACTAGTGTTGCATGGGATTCTGGGGCTTTCTGCTCTGGAGCGTAATAAGAAATAAGTAATTTCACATAGGTTAGTTTTCCCATCCGGTATGATCACTTATAGCCTTTGTTCCATGACATTCACAAGTAGGTCTGGGTTACCATATGCCCTTAGCATTTTCACCATTTACCTCGATGGGTTTTATCAAAGGCTTTCTTGAAATCTATGGAGGTAATTATGAATAATAGGTCCTGTTGCAAAAATTAAGAATAATTCCATGTAGATCTTAGCACCGCTTCAATTCTTCAGCTGTATTCAATCCTCCCAAAAGGTCTTTTCTTCTCCATGTCCTAGAGTATCTTTACCATTTTGAACTCCTCCTGGTCGAGTGGAGACTCTCTTGTATTGAGATTATATGCATTATAGTTGGGATCATTTTCATCAGTTGCATTCGGGTATTTCTAAAAATAAGTGGCTGTACCAGTTTTCTAGCTTTTCGTATTGGGTATTTCCTTTAAGGTGCCGTTTCTTTGAAGTTTTGCTTGTTCTAACAATAATATGCTTTTTGCGTGTGCTTGCTCTTCTACATTTGAATCTGTTGCTGAGCTCATCTTCTGACATAACTGGTAGATACGACTTTGTTGCACGACACGGGAAAACTAGTATGTAGATACGACATTTTATTTCTTGTAAAGCGATGGTTTTTAAAAAGGTGTATAAGTAAAAAAAAAATCCTAAAATACTTTGCGAATAGAGCATTTTCATTTTTTACCAAATTTATGCTAATGTATGCTAATTTTGGCACAAAAACCTTAAAAACATATAAAAAAATGGACTTACGACTTTTTTCATTCAATATTACGGCAAGTACTTAATTAATTTACAAAAGCAAATGAATACGCATAATTTGACATATATTTCAAGTATAAGGCTCAATTTATTGCAGAGTTATTAGGCTAATTAGGCCTAATTAGGTGTAGATACGACTTTGTTGCTCAAAATTGAATTTCCCGTGTCGTGCAACAAAGTTATAACTGGTAGATACGACTTTGTTGCACGACACTGGAAATCATGTGTGTAGTTACGCCATTTTAATTAGCCAAGTAGTTCAATGAAATATTTATAAGATATTTTAAAAAAAAATATATTTTATCGTGTGTAAGAATTATTTTCATTTGAAAAGTCACAAAAGAATGAAACACAAAAATGCTTCTCCTGTAAAATCATGAAAATGCAGATACGACTTTGTTGCACTCACATGACGAACTGTAGCTTGCACTCTGTGGTCCATCCAGCATCTCCGAAAAACAACAAGAAGAATTCGGCGATATAGGTCAATTAGTTTGTACACCGGCCAATATCGAAAAAGCACATCGCTCCATGTTCTGTATAAGTTCAACTCAAGCGTGGCATGAAAGTAACAAAATCAATTGTCAACAAAATCCATTTTAGCAGAACACTGAGAAGCGAAAATAACGCGTGCTAAATTACGACTTGATACACAACAAGATGCCGCTTCTAACATTCGAACCTTATTTTTGGACCACAAGTCCTATAGACTATGGGGCGTAGACCAAATAACAAGCTGCATAACAAATTCCGTAGTCCATTCAAAGGGATAAGACAAACCCGCTGTAAAATTATTGATAAATTATTAACATGACATAACCGTCTGTTGCCCCATAGAAAACTTGCACATTTTCTTAAAAATGATCAATTTCTCTTTCACAATATCAGTGACCAATGGATATGTATAGACTTCAGCAAGCCATTAACTAAAGATATTACAATGGGCCCGGTATGCGGAGCCATTGTTATAGCCAGGTGTTATAATACTTTGTGGTGTTGAATAACAAAATACCCGTCCTCTTTCACAATAACTAACCAGTTTTAAAATTATGATATAGGTCGTTGATCCTAAGTTTTCTTCTGAAAGCGCAGTAAATTGAGTACAAATGAAGTTAAGCAAGAAGGTACGGATTTTAATTCTTCACAAAGTGGTTAGGTCAAAGATTGCCCAGCAACATTCTGGCATTGATGTTGTTGTCTTTCTGCCCTGTCGATAAATGAGAAAAAACATGGACAAAGTAATGAACACGCACTGTAGAGCTCAAGATTTATTTATTGGTAAATAAGGATAAGTATTTTGCGCTTACGATTAAAAAAAGACTTCGTCTAAATCGGAGAGGTGGTCTTTCAACCGCGAGAACGGAGACAATATAACAATGGTACTTCAATCCCAGATGAAAGGAATCTGACGTGTTTTCTCCACCCGCCACACGGGCCGGTAATTTTGACTATCTTTAACTCTAGCGTCTAACGTATATATTACGGATCTATTGGTATGATACTGATATGGGGAAAAATAAATTGAAGTGATAGTTTATATCATTTTCAAGAAAAATTGCAAAAAACCAAAAAAGAAAAATTAAATATTATATGTTTTTTAATAATATTCTGAATTTACGCTTGGTTTTTTGCTGTCTCCGTGATAGGGATACGAATCGAAGCGCAGACGAAGGACATACCCACTCATAATTAAACAAAAATGCGATGTTTGTTCTCGAGGAATATTCGCATTTTGAAAAATCGCGAAAACTAAAGAGTCGGAAACATCCATTCGATTCAAACCATCAAATTCGATTTTTTAAGAAACAAAAACGAACAATTGATCATTTATTTTAGATAATATTCATGAACTCTTACTTGATTAAATCGTTCTGCAATACATGGGAGAGAAAATTACTTTCGTATCGTCACACCAAAATTACCCAAATGGCGATTTAGTTCATGCCATAGTGATCAATGTTGATTTTCTCTTACTAAAGCGTTATTCAGCATCCGTCATATGGAATACAGCAATCGACGTTTTCCGAACATCAGCAAACCAACGTCCGTCATCGTGATTTTCTCATTGAGTTTATGGGAAATAATGACGGATGTTGAGAAGATTGCTGTGAGATTCACCGCTTGAACTGTAAACATAATATAAATTCTAGTAGTAAAAAAAGGTAAATAACAATTTTATAAATTATTAATTACATATTTTGCCGTGTCAGTGATTAAATTCAGATGGAATTATACTACAAACGTTATTTAAAAAAGTCATGGCGGGAAGGACATCAAGTATACACTTCTATGACAGAGGGTTTTCAACATCCGTCACTATGTAATACACCAAAGTCTTCTGTTAGCAACATACCTCAAAAGCGCCAAATTTCAATTAGATAGTAATTAATAAGTACTGCAAGCTTCGACACTTGGCTATTTGAAGACTTTGAGTTACACGCCACTACTCTAACTCACTTATACAATAGTATATGGGAAAAAAAAAATGGCAATTGAAGCATTGTTTCTTTCACATTTGTTTGAACTCTCACAGAGGAAATACACCAACATCACCCCAAATATAAGCTGGAATCCCCAAATTTTGAACATATGCAATGAACAGAAAAATTTTAGTTACCGGAAAAATCACCAAACTTGCCCCGATTGTCAGACCGGCAACCCAAGATTCTCTATAGTCCCCAAAGCTAGTAATTTGCAAATCGATGTGAACTTGATGACCGCGGAGTAAATTTCCCTCCAATTCACTGTCAAATCCGCTTAAGTCTAACCATGTCAATCAGAAATTTCAATCATTTCTTAATATAACTAGTGCGTTTTCAGAACATTTTACAAGCACTTTGTCCACCCAAAATCTTTGAGATCCTTACGGCAGCCAGGTTAGTGGTGGATAACCTTCTGATATGAGGTATGCATTTTCCCTTAATTTCGTAAAAATTGAAAAAATTCAACATACGTCCACTATTTAATACACCCGACATCTACGAAATTCACATTGGTATTCAAATTTGAACTACTTAGTTCTCAGCGTTTTTTATTAACTTTCCATCGGAACTGGCCAGTGCACGCAGGTGCTAAAAACATGTGGCGGCTACGTATTTTCCCAAGAAGTATTTATTGCACCAAATTTAGACCATAACTGAAGGGTCCAAAGACTACACAAATCAGCATGAAAACCAGTGCTGTAAAATAGGGGGCACGTCATTATTTTCAAAATACGCACAACTATGGCAAAAAAGACAGAAAATGTCATTAATCCTTGCGTTACATCATAATACTTTAAGAACAATTTATGTTGATATCTACTCTAGAACACACCTAATTTTCCCCATAAAATGTGTACATAACATTTTTGAAAAGTCCGGGAGAAATTTTTGTTTTTCAGCACATACAGGTTTACTATTACTTTTACCAACACTATTTGAACGTATATCAGCAAAATAGGCTATGGTTCTTAGATTAAAAAAAATCTCCATCGACTTCCGTTAGTGCCCAGAGGATGGGTATCCATGTGACCCCACCTAATTAACCTCCTTAACGTCGCTTATATTTAGGGCAGTGACTATATAACGGCTGCCGTGTACGTAAAAACCGGAGACTATATGCCAAGGACAAATTCGTTTTCTGTCAATCAATGTGTTTGGCTCCTGATTGGCTCCAGTGTAGCTTTTATATGCAGAGCCATGCTCAATAAAATCACAGCTTAAAAGCCCAAACTTACGATTGAAATATTCCATTTCAGGATAGCTTTCACCTAGCACAAATGGAAATTTACTTAGGTATTGAGAGTGTAGAAAACAATCTTAAAGTTATATTCACTTAGTGAAACAATGTCGAGCAACGTGCAGTTACAGACTTCGCATTCATTGCAGTCGGGCGCAGTGTTCCGGGTCGATACATCATAAATCAATACGTGATTCATTAATCGTGACTACTCCGACATTGCGACAACCGGACGCTCTATACACGGCGGCCGTGTATATAGTCTTTGCCTTTATTTTATTGTTTTTTGCTTTTTTTTTTTTTTTTCTTTTTTTTTCTGTATGAATGAAGCGCTAAACACAGACCATGACAAAATTACAATCAACGAAAAAATAAATCATCCGTAAATTGGCCAGCGCTGAAACAAATGTTTGGTGTCCATAGAACCCATTATCATTGGTCATGTAAGTGTTAAACCCCCGGTAACTCAAGTTTTACGAAGGAAGTGCCATGGTAACATTAAGGTATTGGGCTAGGGGTTATCTTTATTTGCAGTGTATAAGACCACATTTTCCTATTCTCCGCCCGCTTTGTTCCTGAAGCTCCTCCTTTTTTTTATCAAGTGCTTTGTCGTTTTTTTTGCACCTTACTTTCGTTTTTTGTTGTCTGTATTCGCACCGCGGGTCTTTTTTTGCTTCTTTCCCTTTTTTATGGTTCATTCTTTCAGGGAATAAACCGTTACCATAACTGCGATATTTTGGGGTGAAACCGATGCGATCTACCGGGCTAACGATGACGGGTAAAATGTGATACGCATTGTAGATATGGGAAATGATATAACAGTAGACCAATCGGAAGGTATGTTGATTGGTTACTAGCATAATGAACACGTGGTATTCTGGTGACATTCCCAAGCATACATTGATGCTCATATTAAAGTTGGAAAAATCTGTGGATTTTTGTTAGACCAAATCGTAAAGGTATTTCAATGTGAACGCCTCAGTAATCCTATTATTAGGTGATTTGATACGATAATTAGTCTCCACAACCAATATGAAGTGAATTCATGCATAATTTTGAAATTATTTAACAAGCCTTTGTAGTGAGCTAGAAGTCTGTTGTTTGTCCTTTCCCCTGCTCCAAGCCTGTGTGGAATCAGACAACGTTTTTCAGAGTTGGTTGTTACCGTCACAACCAAAAATGATAAAGGGGGTTCCCGAGGCTATGCCGCGTATTGCAAACGGCATTGTATACGCCGAGTTGTTCGATTTGACACATGCGATATTGGGAAGCTGGTCCCGGCTGCGATGGTGATCTCGATGTAGGTTTGTGATAAGGGAAAGCGCTGATCCCGATCTGCTGATCCCTTGAAATGTGCTAAATGGTTTATGGTATGATTGTGCCACAGTGATCAGCTACCATTTGTGAAAGCGCTTAGAGGCCACTAGCATAAGGCGCTATATAAATCTCTGTAGTATTATTATTTATTATTACTTGCACTCCGACGGTAAGGGTGCAAACAAGATAAATTGCTGTATCATTGGGATATCGCTAGATATGTTCAAAAATCGATGCCAGGATGGTTGTGATGTGACCACTATGGAATCGACGTTTACCGCCAAAATGTAAATGGAGGATTGCTTCAACATTGGTTACGAAAAGGACGACGACCAAAGCCAATGTAACTGTCACCACAGAGGTGCGCGCGATTTCGCTAGCTAGCGAGCAAAGAAAGATTGCAGCTCAGATACTGCCGACATGAGCTTTTTGGACGAGAGGCGCTTCTCATTGTCCGTCAATTACGTGGTGAGAACGTCCAAGATGACTGTATTAAGGAATCGATTCAAGGTGGTGGCGCCTCAGTGATGGTATGGGCGTATTCATTATATGGAGGGGAAACGTCAATGTGGTGCCAGATGGAAACATGACCGCCATCGGTAGCTGAGTATTTGGAAAAACCATGCCTGCCATGCATGAACGGGCATGCAAAACAAGTTCGGCTTGCACGAACAACAACCAACGCCCCCCAAGGTCTACTGTAGTGAAACAATTTCTTGAGGCAGAGCGGGTGGAGCATATACAATGGCATACCTGCTCCCCTGATGAAAAATCTATCGAGCATGCCGGGGAGGCCTTAGGCCGAGCCATCAATGATAGGGACAATCTTCCTCGAAATCTACAGCAGTAAGACTCAGACTCTAACCATAGGGGAAACGCTCTGCCCATTGACATACATAAACAGCCTTGGGACGTATGTCGCGATGTCTTGACGTAAATGATTCATGCCAGGGTGAACCATACTCGATTTGGGACTGATTGACATTTTAAAAATTGTATGATTGAAGGAAATAACCCAAACTGACGATGTGAAAAAATTGTAAAACAATCCTAAATTTGTGTTCAACTACCTCCTTTACGTTCAGGCTAAATACACAGTTCGTAAACGATTGATTGTTGGCAACTGAGTTAATGGTGATAGGTCTGAAGAGACTGATCAATCAAGTACTTTGGCGATATTATATATATTTCATAAATGACGCACACTTTAAGAATCTGCCATAAAAAGTGGCAACAATATTTTATTCCAACTTATGAGCAAGAGGGGGCATGTAGTAAATTCGTGTGCGTGTAAGTGGTCAAGATTGGAAAAAGAAAAGAAAGGAAAAAAAATAAGAGTTCGAGTATCAGAGCTCTTTTTTCGAAAAACATCGAGTTAAATATTTCGAGTTTCGGGTTATTTTTTTTCCGAGTTTAGTATATCGAGTTACATTTCGAGTTTCGATCTAGAGTTAGATGGTTGAGTTTTAATTAAGCTTTCGAGTTTTTCGTTTTGTTAGGTGGTTAGTCCTAATGAGCTATTAGGATGCGCAAAAAATACTACAGCTACATCACCCTTTATTAGATAAAGTTCTGACATTCACTTAACAACTTCAGAAATGCGAAATTTAATACATTATTTTAAGAGAACTGTAAAATCTTTACAGCCTAATATACATAAGTTAAATGCAGGAGTTAAGTAAAGTTTATAATCTAATATCTGGACTTACAAACTTTTGTTGAGTGACTACGTTTCACATCCTATCCCTGATGCATCATCAGGCCGACTGGTGTCTTGACCGCAAAAGGTTGTTGACCCGTAACGGGGTCAACAAACTACTGGAAGCATTGAGGAATCTTCTTGATTGTAGAACCATTTTTTTTTTTTTTTTTTTTTTTTTTTTTTTTTTTTTTTTTTTTTTTTTTTTTTTTTTTTTTTTTTTTTTGTACCCCCCCCCCCCCAAATCTCCAAAATTCCAGAAAGGTCCACAAAAATGATGTGTGCGAGCGAGCTCGGAGAAAATAGGGGATTTAGGATTTTTTTGGTCTATTTGGGCAAAAAGCCAAAAGGTCCACTTTTGCCAAATTTACACCACCTCTATTGTGAAAAGGTCCACATTTTGGGAAAAAGGTCCACTTTTGGAAAAATCCCCACCCCCCCCAAAAAAAAAATCCTGGCTTCGGGCCTGTGTAGAACTGTAGGCCCCCGGTAAGGTGTAACGTAGGCCCCCTCCACGGTTAAGAGATGGATTTTCCAGTTTCACATAGATTGCTTCCTTAACGCCTCTCTCAAATCTCCTTGACTCCCTGTCCAAAATCACCACATCCTTGTTGTCAAAGAAGTGGTTGCAATTGTTAAAATGTATAAACACTGCTATGCTGACTCTACTGATGTACTGGGTTTTCTGTGTTGGTACAATCCGCTTGGCAAGAGCAATGTATTGTACGGTTTGAAATTTGAATTACACAGGGAGATCAAATTATTGGAAAATCCTACGAATCTTCTCAGAGACGTTAGACACCTAAGGGATCGTGGTGTTGTAGTTCTGTGAAACCGACCCTTTATTGGTATTAGGTCTCGAATTGTTATCTACCGATCTTGCAGGTTAAGCGCCCTGTGAAATGTCTTTGTAGCCACATGCACGTAGTGCCGTTTTTAAGTGCTTGTGTTCAGCTTCTTTAGCATTTTCATCGGAACAAATTGTGTCCGCACGATAGAACAAATCTTTTATCACACCAAGCTTATGGATCAGCGGATGGTGGGAGTCGAACTGTAAATACTGATCAGTGTGTGTATCCTTTCTGTAAACCGATGTATGTAAAGTCCCGTTAGTATCGATGCTGATCAGACAATCCAAAAACTCGATTTTTTTTCGTCTTTCAACTCCTCCGGGGTAAATTTAATATAGTTGTTCACGTTGTTGATATGGTGAAAAAAATGGAACCAATTTTTCTTTCTTGATCTTAACCCACGTGTCATCCACGTATCTAACCCAAGGTACCGTTGAATAAGGCGAGTACTTTTCGCTCAAATTGTTCCATAAATAAATACACCACTATCGGCGAGACTGGCGAACCCATGGCGCAGCCATGGCGTTGACGTTAGAATACAAAGTATGTGGTATTCAAACATAATCATAGCAGCGAGCATGCTTGATCAGTACTGGTTTCAGTTCTCTCACATAAGGTATCACCGTTCATCAAAAAGTCTATTACCACTTGTACAACTTCATCAGGAGGTATGCATGTGAATAAAACTCTTATGGCTTCGTCGTCATCCACATGAGTATCTTTCAACTTCTCAACAAAGTCATGAGAATTCTTTATGTGATGCTATGATTTTCCCGCAAGTAGACCAATAATTTAAGCAACGTTGTATGTCACTGAGTCCACACTACTGACTATTTGTCGTAATGGAGCACCAGTTTTATGGATTTTTGGTAACCCATAAAATTTGGCTACCCCCGGATACAACTTGAAATACAAAGACTTGTCTATCACTCCTTTTTCTTTCCTGTTAGTAAATTGTCAGTGACTTTCTGTTTATATCCGCTAGAAGGGTCCCTTTCGTGTCACTCAATAATGTGTTAACTTTCTGTTGATAGTCAGTTTTGTTCAACACAAACGTACAGCGGCCCTTATCTCCCGGTAAAATAACGATATTTTCATCTTTACCAAGCGTAGCAATGGCCTCACGTTCGTTCTTGCTTAAGTTGGAATTCGGGACTTTTGAAGATAACGAAATAGGCTTTCCGGTGATACCACATATGTTAGATATATGTTGTTTAAAAATTCACAAAGTCGGACACAATCAGGATCATTTTTACTCACCTTGTATAATGATTTCACAATTAAATTCCCCTATCTCTAATAATGATCATTACAGAATTATAACCACAAACATAATATCGCACCGGATAATTTGATTTCACATAAATGACATCATCTGCATTGTATCGCCTTACATTAATAACATCATGGGAAAATATCTATTTTGCAATCTGTTTTGATCTCAAAGCATAAACAAGTTGACTCTGTTACTAAATTTACATCTTTGGAATTCCATTCACCTCTCTAGTAAACAACAGGTTGTATATCTCAACATAGCACTAGGGGAATCCCCTGCTCTCTCTTTCGTCATAAACAAAGTACTCTTCCGGTAAGAAATCTTTCCCAATAAAATTGAGTAAATAAAATAATACTTTTAATCACAAAATGGAAGCTTATATAACAATAGTCATTGAAAATAGTCACCTAGAACTAAAGATAGTCACCTAAATGTTTATAGATGAGTTAAAAAAGTTATAGATGAATCGGATTTGTCATGTCCATGCAGTAAACATTAATGCACAGTATAACAATTCCATTGGAAAATGAAAATTCAGGTGTAGAAGTAATTGTAGTCCGTCGTACTATTAGTCCTGCTACAACGGTGAAGAATAGATCACTCGATTCAGTTGACTCTTCACGCAACAAGGACTTCGATTTGAACTTAGTACAGTGATTCGTATATAGAAAAGCATTATATATATGCAAAAAAAAAAATAATAACAACGGTTTTGTAATAAATTGGTAGGTGTGGCATGACCTAATGAACAGAATTCTCAGATTCAGTTATAGTAGATTCAACCCATCGTGTCACCTCTAGTACTTTTCCGAAGGTATGGGCATTGAATGAGGGGCATGTGCAGTAGGTGGAAATTAAAATACCACGCAAAATCTATTCAAACATGTAGTCTGATAGCAGAGAAAAATCAATTATATGCTCAATGAAAGCCTTCAAGTCAACGTAAGCACGTTTATAGATATACTAACTCTCCAAATATTCTTATTGTAATTGATTCAATAATGGTATTCACTGTAACCGGAGGAGGGTTTAATGTTACTGACCTTTGAGCGCTTGTGTTTTGGAAAACGAACAATACAACTAAGGTCTTTGCACACTCTATGCAAAAATGTCGTAAACATAGCAAAGAACCAGATTCTCAATCGTTCATGAAACAGGTGAACCGAGCCACTATGCAACTCTCCCAACTAATCGACCGCTGGGCAAAACTTTCCTCTGGTGAAACGATGTGTTGAATCTACTTAGTTTCCATATGTTTTGTTTTACAGCGAATTAGACTTGGAGTTCGGGGACAATGGCACGCGTAAGGAGTTGTCTTTTGTGAGGATCCGATGAAAGTACTCTCAGACCGAGTAGTGAATTCGACAGCAATTTAACAATGGATATAGTAGGTTGGGAGACATGTTTATTTAGCATTTCCTAGCAATACAGAATATAACACAATACATGGTGTATTACAAATGTGCACGAAATGCTCCTGATTTGACCATAATATATCCATTCAACACAGGAGGTACGAGAGATTTACTTTGTAGGGGTTCGATACTTCGAAAAGCTGGACTTTTTCGAAAAAAAAGTTGACCGTTGTTTGTAAAAAGTGGACCTAACCCATCTAAAATGGGGATCCTTTTCTGTAATTTTTAAACCCTTTTTACACCAAAAAGTGGACTTTTCACCCGTATTTAGAGCCACCCCCCCCCCCCCCCCCCCACCACACCCCCCCACCCCCGCGTACGGGCCTGGTTCAACCGTTAAGCTCTTGCACATAATCGTAAAGTCATTCTGTACACTAAATAGTATGAAAGAGGGATCGATTGAAACTCTTTTATATTAATAAATTTTCTAAAAAGGACAGGTCTAACCTTCGTCTACCGGAGCCATTTTTGTAACAAAACTCCCGAAGGGGGATGGGTGGTTAGCACCTCCTGTGATTTCGTACTGAACATCCGATGCCTGTAACTTTGGTACCATAGAATAGCTTAGAGTTTCTTCTTTCCAATTAGTATCAAATAAGTGACCAACCTCTGGGCATTATGACGTCCCTATGACGTCATGTTGAGAAAGTATGAAAATATGAGATATAGGTTGGAAAAATGATATTTCACAATTTTACTGACTTAAAAAACAATATTATAGCACCCCCAAAATAAACTAGGATTCCCATCAAGTAGACGCGAAAAATCGAATTTTCACCCGTGTGTGTCTATGGAAAACTGACAGTTTTGCTGACATGCGAGACTTTTTATAAAACGCCTGTGACGTAATGCTATAGGCATGTTTGGTGTAAATGGGAAAAGGAAGGACCATAGAAAGCTATTGGTACCAAAATCAAGGTCGTGTCTGATTATTCATGTGTTGGATAGGCATGTTGTACTCTCAGCCCCCCCCCCCCCCCCATACTTTGGGATCCCCTTGTATCTTACCACCACGCCGGTGGATGTTCGTTTGTGGATGAAAAGGAGCGGAAATGTCACTTAACCAATTGTATCGAAAGGGGGTTATGTAAGCGGGGAAAAAAAAATTGAAAGGGGGTGGTACCACCCCGACCCCTTCGGTAAACGAGGGTTATATCACAGCTGTAGTTTGTCCATTATCTATCCTTCAGAGATTTCTGATATAAAGGTTTGGTGTGCACGTAGTGTATTGGCATTTCTACGAAGCTTAAAGCCAATATTGGCACATTTTTGAGAGGCGCCCCCATATTTTCAAAAATTTGATATTTTGCACAGTTTTCGTTGGTAATGGTATAGGAAACTATACCTGACGAACGAGAAATGACCAAAAAAAAAAATGCGATTATCACAAAATAGCGATTTTGTATTGAGCCTTGGGTTCCAGATTGGACTTAACGGTAGAGCTGGTGGAAATGCTACGGTTAGTGAAACGGATCGAGAAAATAAACCTCTAACTGGGACTGGCCAAACTATTAAAACAACTAATGGCTGAGCGTAGACACGTACATGGCGCTATTTTCCCGGTATTCACATTAAGGCCGTTTCCAGCAGCCGTTGACTATTATCGGGGATCCACGCGATAATAATTATTTTAGTACCAACATTCCTTCGTTTGTGACACATAGACATTTTTCGAACTTAACATTCACAGGTATAGTTTACTTGCACACGTTACCAATGCAACCGTGGTAAAAAACTCCAAATTTTTAAAAAATTGGGGCGCCCTTCAAAAAAAAAATGTGCTAATGTTGCTGTTAAGTAAGCAGTCTGATGATTATTTTAAACATGTCACGGATTATTCATGCTGAAGTGAGTAATTTAATGGTTTAGTTGTATAAAGAGTGACTTATTGTTCACTAGATTATGCTCAGAGTCGTCATTAACATAGCCCGGACAATGTGCTTTACTGTTGTTGTAATCTATTTTTCTCTCTAACAAATGCATTAAGACAGCAAGCTAAAATATGTTGAGAGATTAGTCTATCTTGATACTGCTTCGACTGAATAAAATGCAAGCTACATTCCTAAATTTAAGAGAAAACATGCAAAAAAGACACTGGTACCTATGGTGTGGAAATAGATGTGTCCTAATGGCTGGAAATTGAAGAATAAAAATGTGGAAGTGGTTTTAAAAACTAAACAACCCATCTGAAATCAGGATAAAAAAACTGAAATCTATGTGATATTTTATGCGTTCCATACTGACGAATACGTATTTGCTAATGGAAATTCATGCATTATTCACATTACATTACATTGCTTCGAATTTGGAAACCTTATTTCAAAACTTTCATGGAGGGGTATGTACAAGGGGTTAGGGGTTAGAACATAGATGATTCTGATTTTTTCCTTGTTTTATTTGATGTCTCCATCTTTCAGATGGGGTTTCATTTTTTAAAATTATAACCCAACTATGAAATTAACTTGCATGCTAAACAAGGCCTAAAAGGCATTATTAGTGCACCCCCGGGAATAACACACCCACACATTGTTCTCTTTACCTTGTGCTTAACCCCCCCCCCCCAAAAAAAAAAATAAAAAAAAAAAAAAAAAAAAATAAATAGATAAAGAAAAAATAAAAAAAAAAAAAACACATAAAACGACGAGCCAAGCCCCTGTATTGACCGCCTCATATCTCCAAAAGAAAGAAAAACATCTTTTTAATCCTTCCGGGACGTGTGTTGAATGAGATTGTTGTTCGACACTCTCTATTTATACTTAATACACCCACTTTGCGGTTTTACACAGCAATGTACACTTGGCAAAAAAAGTATTTTGGCATGTTTTTCGATCAGAATGTTGCCAAAGTCAGACCATGTTGAAAGTTTCGAAATATACATTTTGTTGGATATGGCTGGCTCTGCATTTAACCCTTTGGAGACTACAGACCATTTGGGCTCCAAACGCATTACATGCACAAGCATACTACAGAGCCCATATGGGATGCGACACGCATGCAATACTTTGGAATATATCTTGATGGAAAGGAAATATTTAGTCGTGGAGCCAGGTTCCTTCCCATCATGCATTTCGTATTACTTGCTGTCAACACAAAATTTAGTATGGGTTATTACTGAAAGTTTTAGAGATTAAATCAGCTGAAATTAGTGTTCATCTTTGCAAACAACGAAACATAAAACATGGCGCATAATCAGCCGTGTCATATCCGGAAGCTGAATTACATGGAAATTTTTGCAGGATCAAGACCGTGATAATGACTTTTTTGGACTTAGATGATTGTCGAATCATTACGAATCTATGGACACGATGAATTGAAGACATTGAAATTGATGACAACCTAATGGAGCTGATGTTCCCAAAGGTAATGAAGAGCAGATGGATAAGATTAAGATATGCTAACACAATGTTGGTGATAGTGAAAGTGATGGTGGGAACATAATGTCATCCCGCATAGTCCCCGCGTGCTAGAATGTATGACGAGGACCGAGGATCGAGGTCAGAGATCACCGCAAGCAAAAAAGTGGTTGGTACCTAAAACAAAAGCTTGTGATCTTGTCTTCATTTTATCTACCATAACATATTTTTCTAATTAGTTAGACAATTGACTAAAATTCAAGTAAAACAAAGCATATGCCCCATTTCCTATCATATGCAAATTAATCCAGTAGGCAGCTATTGTACCACATAAAAATCTTCAGAGTTCAAAAAAAGCGTCCAGAAATGGCTGAGATAGAACGCCCGAAAGCCGCAAACCCCCAAAACCAAAAAGTATATTTCGAAACTTTCAAAGTCTGAATTTGGCATAATACTGATCGAAAAAACATTTGCCGAGAGACGTTTTTGTACAGGTGTATAGCAGGTTGGGCTTTTTAACTGAGTACAATTACGTCCGGACGTCTTCATATACTTCCTTAACGCTGAAGCCCTATATTCGTCGCCCGCCGTCACATACAGACGTATTTGCAAAAATACGGCATTTCGAGATAAACGGCTTTTGAAGGAAAGTGATTTTAATTGGACCATTTAATGTACTTAAAACTTATATATCAATTAAACCTAGTGGAAAATCACCGAAATAAGTAACCTCGTCTTACTGAGCGATTTTTTGTAACAAAACTCCCGAATGGGGGGCGGGGGGGGGGGTTCCCTGTGATTTTCGTAATGAACATTCGATTCCTGAAAGAAGGGGGAAATGTCAAGTGACAAATGCATTAAATAATTTTGCACTATAAAAAAGGGTTTTTAGCCACGCGGGGGGAAAAAACCTCCGGTAGACGAGGGGTTTCAAATATATTTAACTAAACAGCTTCCAATTTATTTAGAATGCGAAAAGATGAGTTAAACAAATACGTCACTATGTGAAAAAAAAAAAAAAAAAACGAGAAAAAAAAAAAATACAAACTTCTACCGGACACTGCACAAACGTGCACAAAATACATATGTGACGCGGCCGACGACTTCAAATGAAGATACGATGTGCTATTGTTCTGCGCAGTATAGATCTCCGACAAATAAGTTGTTATATGATGCGGACAATTTACCCGTTTGTAAATTCATCATAATAGATAATGTAATCTAATAATTTAATATTTTAATATTAACCCACTTTGAAATTGGGTGAAAATGTAGCTGAATGTGCAAGACAAACGAAAATGACAACTTTCTCCAAAAACTCCAAAATATGATACGTACTATGTGACGCAGGCCCGCCGATATGTGTCACGGTATTTAGCAAACTGTTTTTTTTCCCCCCCCCAATGGGTAGTTCATGATGTATGTTAAGTAACAGAAAAATTTGTTTGGCAAAAACAGGGCTTTTCAAATCTGAATCATAGCATGCAGCTGTACTAAATTACCAGCTTCTCTCTTATGGTCGGGGGGGGGGGGTTGTTGTAGGACACGATCCACAGATTATCAAATTTTAAAAAAAAGTGGAATATCACTTTCATTTGGCGTTAAGTGTTTATTGGGTCACGCTTGTTGTGTATTAAAGCAGGTAGGACACGCTCTGTTAACCTGGGCATTGAAGATTTCCCAACGGTTAATTTGGTAACTGCTACATGCATTTCATACGATAGCGCTAGTGTATGTTTCGTGACATTACAAAATCAGCTCTCAAAATTCGTTCAAAAGATATTAGTAATAATTATCATGATAAATTATGGAAAAGAATATTGACGTCAAATCCGTGAGAGTCGAGTAGGATTAACCTCCGATGCACAACAGTGCAATTCCAAGTAACGGTTCATAAGATTGTAATATTGTGACCAGACTTAGCCTTTAGTCAGTTGAAGGTGAACTTTCGATATGCGTAGAGTGCCCTCCTACGTTAAGTCCTTTGAATAAGACTAGCACTGGGTTACGCCCCGGAAGTTGATGTCGTTTCTGTTGATGCTAGTTAGCATGTTCCTTACCCACCACGATTGGGTACTTGTTATCACTGCAAAAAAGAGTGTAATACGGAAATATCTCAGAGGGATATCAACAAATGAAAATTAAGTATTCAGGTCTACGGATGATGATAGGATAATTCAGAGTGTCGTGTGACGTTTTTGACTGGGATTTATAAACATGAAAGATTTAGGGTTTGTTTCATTCTTGTACGATGCATGAGGTTTTTTTTTCAGATTTTGAACAAATTGGCATTATTCTTGAAACGTAGGTATTCAAGTTTGAAGGAAATATAAAAATAAATACGCGGTTCAGAGGGTGACCGATAGCATAATGCAATCTAATCAAGAACAATCTATAAATCAAAGTTTGAAATGAGGAGTATTAGGCTAAAATTAATTATGATAGTTCAAGGGCACACACTACAGCTTTCATGAATTCTATGGACATTCAATTTGCCTACTTCAGCCCAATGTCCCCACGGAAGGTGTGTTAACGCCTTTACCTAGTGGCAGCTTTGATATAAAACGCGTGGTATTAAAATGGGTGTGGCCAAAATGTGGCTGCTTTGTGCATATTTAGACCGGTAATGTTCCATTTTAGCGCATGTTTCGATATGTATTCTTCATTATTTTGTGTAGGTCTCTTTCATAAATACCACCCAAACTTTACAGACGAAGCATGGTATTCCCCATTATAACATAAGGCGCCCAAAGCTTGATACAAAGCATCGAGTCACTCGGTGCAGAATGCTAAATTCATAGCTTGAGGCCGTTTTATTTATAGAATGGTATTTTTGTTTCTAAGGAATTATAATACAAGGAACAAGGATTTTAAAGTCAATGCGTCGTGTGACAAAGCAGCCATTGTAGGTCAATGAGATGATTGAGAGAGAGGCTCGCATTTTCGCTTCCTGATTACGGGAGCTGGACGTTGGATGTCGTTTGAGAAGGGCCTCATTAACCCCCATCTACCGAAGGAGGGAGGGTAGTAAACACCCCCTTTTTGGGTGCCAAATTCTTTAAGGTATTGTCAATTGACAGTTCCGTCCTTTTCATCCAAAAAACCAAACATACACCGGTGTATAGGTAAGATACAGGGTGATCCCAAAGTGATGGATAGGGGAGCACCCCCCCCCCCTATTCGGGGGAGGAGAAGTACCCAACATTGCTAAAACACAAAACGGAACATCAAAGGAAGGAGCAGTAACCAAACTAACCAAAGCGATTAAATCAGAATGACGTCATAAAGTTCGCATGTCAAACCTGCCAATTCCATAGAAACACATCGAAAAATTCAATTTCGCCCAAAAAGTTAGGAAACTCGATTTTCATGGTTCTTTTTTTTGTTTTACTCTACTGATGGGAATGACTAGTTTTAATAATGACAGCATTTGAGAGCTATAATAGGGTTGTTTGAGTCGCTAAAATGCGAAATATAAATTTTCCACCATTATATTGCGAGTATTTCGTACTTTCCTCAACTAATGAACGTCATGGAAGTTAGTAGTGGGGATGTTGGAAAATATTTTGGTACCAATGGAAAGAAGATAGAAGAAAACTCTATGCTATCCTTTGGCACCAAAGT
>JAMKCH010030693.1:0-16886 GCA_023653785.1 Ophioderma brevispina | reverse complement strand
ATATTTTTTAAATCACTACAGTTGCATTATTGTCTCTGCCTGACTAAGTTAGGAAGGGGACTATAAAATGGGCTCCATCCGTATGTCCATAAGAGAAATGTTAACCCTGGAATGTCTGTGAGAAAATGTTAACCCTGGAACATTTAGCCATATCTTTTGTTCTAGATGAGCTAGAGTAGCCAAACTTGGGGTATCTTGTAGGAGGGGAAATGCTCCTATTAAACATGTAATTCATCCCCCAGGGTCCTCTCCTGGGTCTGTCGGGGGTAGGGAAAAAGAAGATTAACATTGCACAAAAAAAGGTCAACATTTGCCCATATCTTTTTTCCTAGATGAGCTAGAGTAGCCACTCTGGTTTATTATAGGAGGCACAAGCCCCTACTAACCATGTAATTCATTCCCCCAGGGTCCTCCCCTGAGTCTGTCAGGGGGGTAGGGAAATATAAAAATATTGCACAAAAAGGCCTAGGGACAACATTTGGCCATATTTTTTTCTAGATGAGCTAGAGTAGCCAAACTTGGGTATATTGTAGAAGGGCACAATCCCCTACTAACTATGCAATTCATTCCCCTGGGGTCCTCCCCTGGGTCTGACAGGAGGTAGGGAAATGTCTGTCCATCCGTGTTAACTGCTTGTGTACGATTTATCTGGAGTTCCGTAAGGGCTACGGTGATGTAACTTGGTGGAAGGAAGCGGGCTGATGAGTTCTCGACCTGATTAGAGTTTTGGCATAAAATATGCTAAGTATCTAATTTGCATAGTTTCCGAAAATTTTCCAGCAAGGCTTGTGTACAAGTTTTCTGGAGTTAGTTATTTTTTGGCGAGTTTTGGATGCAGTTCATCAACGATTTGTTTTTGTGAGTTATGGATAACTTAGGCAAAAATGGTGAAAACTTGTTTTGGTGGGTGGAAGGACATTGCATGGTGTATCTATGGTGGGATGGTCTAGTGGTCCCAGGTTTAAGGGAGTGTTGGCCAGAATTAAGGTGGGGTGGTCTGGTGTATTTGAAGTTGTCACTTCTTAGTGATTCGAGGAACTTCGGCGGGGACATATTTACGCATCGCGTAAATACGAGTTCGCCTTGTTTAAAATAGAGTGTCATCTGACAGCTCAAAAGTTAAATTCCATATAAATGTGCTCATATGTAATTTTTCCAAGTGTTTCCAGGTGGATGCATGCATTAATATAAGTATGCACACATTTATTTGTGCGTATATATAAATTTTGAATCTCCTCCTTCTGCATCTGTCTGCCTGTTCTTTTATTATAGGTTAATAACTGCGCATTTACTACTTGCGAGAAAATGGGACAAATCAATGCATGCCCGCAGAGATTTTGATGCATCTAATACACAAGCTCATCAGGAGCGAGTGCATTGGACAAGGATCAAAATTCAGCACAAGTACAATGATTGTCCCATTTTTCTTGCAAAAGTAAATGTGCAGTTATTAACCTAATTCATACACGACAGACCACAAAAGGATTTGCCTTAATTAGTTTTAAAAAACATTTATCATGGAAATTAAAAACAAATTACCCACTGAGAAAAAATTACTCAATCCTGCTAAGATGGGGATTCTGAGGAGGACAGAGAAAGCAATGATGAGAGCGATGTGTGGTGTGAAGTTGATGGATAGGATGAAGACTGAGGACTTGATGCAGATGTTGGGTTTGGAAGAAGCGATGGATCGTTTGGCGAAGGCGAATAGTGTACGTTGGTATGGGTACATGCTGAGGAAGGATGACTGGCATGTTTTAAGAAGGGCTTGTGAGTTTGGGGTGGGAGATTTGAGGAGAAGAGGATGTCC
Organism: Ophioderma brevispina; assembly: GCA_023653785.1. Classification (NCBI taxonomy): domain Eukaryota; kingdom Metazoa; phylum Echinodermata; class Ophiuroidea; order Amphilepidida; family Ophiodermatidae; genus Ophioderma; species Ophioderma brevispina. The sequence continues at coordinate 15,076 of JAMKCH010030693.1, read as the reverse complement.
AAAGAAGACTTGGAAGAAGCAAGTGGAGGAGGAGAGTAGGATGGTTGGGTTGAGGATGGAGGATGCATTGAATCGGGTGAAGTGGAAAGAGGGAGTAAGGGCGATTCCTGCTAGTGTGAGGTGAATCCGGCCACCCTCGTTCACGGGGACAAAACCGGATTTAAAACTTTGGATTTACTTTACCTGCGCACACACACGTTCGAAAGCACCTTACACAGTACGCGGAGTGCAACTGGGCATTTTCAAATCACTCGCGCTATATTTGCATATTTTGTTAACAGCTACATATGCATAGTGTATGAATTATTATTTCTCACTGTGTGTGCCATTTTGTTTGTTGTATTCTCTTTTTCTTTCTGTATCCCTCACCTGGTCATATTGCTTCACCAATTCTTTAAACGGGTCAGTGTGGTACAAAGCCAAAGATGAGGCCCATTCATCCTCAGACTGGTCCTCTTACAGGATCCTTGTTGAATAGATGATTCCTTTAAGAGATCAAATCTTGCTGGCACTGCAGAGTCTTGGTAGGTGATAGCAAAAACTGTTTATTCAAATAATGTTATGGTGATTAACCTTCAGTGTGATACAATTTTTAAGCTCTGATGCAAGACATGATTCACAATCAATCATATCTTGTGATGTTTTCAAATACTTTAATAATATTAGAGTGTCAGACAAATATTTCTTACATTATTTTATTTAGACCCATTTAAAATAATAGAACATGTTTTGTTGATGCTTTCTACCTGACATTAAAACCTGTCACCAAACATCCGATTACAAAATTTGAGTTACTTGGATACTAGTTAGGCAAAAAATTTTGTATCAAAATGGCTGACAGGCACACGTGTGTGAGTGTGTGGTTGATCACATTTTTTTTTTTATTTCATCCATATAAAATACAAACGTTTCTTCAAGCCTTAAAGGGCCATAGCCTAATCACTAATAGTCCCCAGAACCCCGATTTTACCGAAAGTGGTCAAATTTTGGTATCTGAAGAAAAGCTACTAGTTTTTCTCATTTACCCTGTGAAACTCTTAGGGCTAAACGATGTTTGGTTTTGGAATTTAGGAGCGAAATTGTCCTTTTGTCGACCATTAAATAATTCACACGGTACTCTATGATGCTTACAAAATCACATTTTAGCTCTCACATCGAATCAAAATCGATTGAAATACTGGCATGAAACTTTACAATGGTTTTTTGAGGTGAAGGCATTCTATCAAGATGAACTTATATCTTAATCAGGCCATCCCCTCTAACTATCAATATTAGCACATAGTGAATAGGTCCTTGCCAGCATGGCATTATCATTTTCTACTACATAACCACAAGTTTGTTTTCCACCAAACTTGGCGGTAAAGTGTATTCAAGTGACAGACTCAGTTTAAGAACACGATACACATATTTGGAACAAGCCCCTTTAATTTTCCTGATTTTATGGAGAAAAATATGAGCTTTCTCTGAACCAAAATCTCAATATGCTGGGGTATAACCATACCCTGTGGGGGTGTAAGGCTGTGATTGGGTCGACCACCTTTAGAATGTCAAGCACAGTATTTTGGGGGTTGCAATTCTACCAACATGCTTCCTACCTCTCACTAATTCCTCTTTTGCCTCTTAAGTGCAGGTGCTATATGAATTTACTTCAATGTATCCGTCTTCATATTATTGTGTAAGTATTCTGCAGAAAATGTAATTTGCTTACCACAAATAAACACTGACTGTATCTTTAACTTTCAAACCATGACTTACATTCTTCAAATCTCTAATTCAGTGCCTTTTGGATCGTCTGCTGTTTTCACAGTGTTAAATAGTTGTTTTATGTCTTAGAACGCCCACACTCCTGATCCAAATCTGCGGAGAACAAATTAAATTACATATAATAAACCCCCAAACCACGCTTCATATATCTATTATTTCCTATCGGTTTTAATTAACACTTACGTGTATACGGTCTTGCACATTTCAATTAGTATAGACCCCCCTGTGAAAACCACTTTCCGATTGAAATTTTACCAAACTCAGGTCATTGATGGGTACATCAACACACCACATAACATGAAAAATGAAAATTGGTTCTATACTATTCAATGGCGGTCCAAAAAACAAATTTGGGGATTTGCACAAAATTCTCCCATACATACATACATACATACAAGGGTTCTTAAAAACGCAATTTGCGCAAGGGCCCATTTCACGTACAAAAGCAGAAAACAAAAGAAAACCGGGAGATGAAAAGACTGTCAGAATAAATACGTTTTGAGATGTTTCTTAAAGCATAGACTGAAGACAATGGTTCTGAATTTTCAGAAGGCAGTGAGTTCCATTCCTTACCACCAGCGAGGCAAAACGACGATCTCCGGCAAGACTTCTGGACTTATGAACTGTGAGACGGGTGGGTGTCTTTGCTAGATCTTAGTTGACGGCAAGGAATGTAATGAGTCGAAGTTGATCAGTATGTATGGGATCAAGATTGGTAGACATTTGTAAATGTAGATGATCTTGAATTGATTCGTTTAATTCATGCAAAGCAGTGAGAGAAGAAAGTAGTGGCTGCGCTTCCACTCTATGCCCAACAGAAAAGATGACACGAGCAGCGGAGTTCCGAAAAATGGAAGACCACTTTGCCAAAAGCAACTTTTTTAATAAAATTTTGCCTCATAATAGGAGAAATAATTCATTTACTTGCTTCCAATAAAACTAAAAAAAGTTTCTCCAGTACAATTGGGGCAAAACAAGTATTTGAATAGTGCCACCAAAATGCTAATTCATGCTAATTAGCATAATAGCACCATGGCCGATTTGAAGGGGTTTTTTCCACCAAAATAATGCCGCACTGATAATTTAGGCAATTACATAAAATTTTGGCAAAATAAGTTAGCGTAAAACATGGCGTGGCACAAAACAAAATGTTTGGTTCCACACGTAAGTGTAAATACCCTTTATTTGGCCTAAATCTCAATAATTGTACATTAAGGCCAATTTTGCCCTGGGTTCATTATTTGCATCCAACCTTTTTTTTTAATTCATTTTGCAAGGTACAACCAAAACTTTGAGACTACTGAGCCATATATTTGCTGATGACTATCCCGGCCATGGATATGCCGAATAACAGTATAAAAGGGAAAAGATATCCTTTGAAGATGAAAGGTAAAGAGTTGTATAAGAGCTTAGTGAAATTCATTGATGCTGTATGGGAGTGAGACATGTGTCCTGAGCACAAATGAGATGTGGATCTGAGGAGGACAGATAAAGCCAATGATGATTGGATTGTGTGTGAATGTGATGGAAGGATTAATCGCTGAGGACATGATTCAGATGTTGGTTTGGAAGAAATGACCGTTTGGCGAAGGCAAATATGGTACTTTGATATGGGCACATGCTGAGGAAGGGTGACGGGCATGCTTTAAGACGGTCTTTTTGAGTTTGAGGTGGGAGGTTTGAGGAGAGGACGTCCAAAAGACTGGAAGTATTAAGTGAAGGTCATATGGGTTGAGGATGGGATGCATTGATCGGTGTGAAGTGGAAGAGGGAGTAAGAGCGTTGCTGCGAGTGTGAGGTAATCCGCCACCCTCGTTCACGGGGCCGACAAAACCGGATTTAAAACTTTGGATTTACTACTACTACTACAATTCAAAACATGGAAAGCTTTATCCTCAAAGAGAATATCTCCATGGTGCACTATGATGCTGTAATGCCTACTAATTGATGTAAGTAAAGGAACCCTCAGTTTGGCAATAAAAAGAATAAACATTAGGTAAATTGGTTAGTACTTACAATTCCACTAAAACAAAACAATTTATCATTAAATATATTTTTATTCATCATTTCAATCTTTAATTCCACAACAATATTAACGCAAATTGAAAAGAAAACATATATGCCAGAACAAGAGAACTAAGTTGGTACACCCAAGACTCAGTTTTCCGCAAGCATCAACATTACAAGCCCAGAAAAAAGTTTAACATTTAAATGGGCATAAAACCTGATATGACAAGTTAAATAAAACCCACCCCCCCCCCCCCCCTAGTATCAAAAGAGTTGGGGCCACCCTGAATATTGCCCAATTTCATTAGGTAAAAGCAGTTTATCAAAGTTCAGTCGTTATCATATTTGGCGTAGAAAATTGAGTAATAATGCGTTATTGCACAGAGATGTTCTTTGTAATCTTACGATCAATAGGCACACATGGTCTAATATGGATATCACTATGCTGTGGGTTCGATTCCAGCTGTGGCCAATGTGTTGTGCACTTGTGCAAGGCACTTTACCCCTAGAGCCTCCCTTGCTTCTCTCTAACCGCATGTGCAAAATGAGGACTTGAATGAGTCAATAAGTACCAGAGCCAACTAAAATTATACACCTGGGAAATGATGAGCTTCCACACAGAACCCCAAACGACCACCCCCCTGTTATGTCCCTGAGTGCTCCTGTCTCCAGGTAAGATTAGGATCTAGTAATACCCTCACTTGTTCATTTTATAATTGAAAACAAGCAAAACATAAGTCAAGAATTTTCCCTGCTGATTTGTGATCATAAGCAGCCCCAAGGCTCACTTCTCCAGTTCCAATTGAAACCATCATAAGTATTTTATAGTGTGACAATTATGTCCAGTGTTAACGTTAGGGTCAAAATGCCCCAAATAACATCTCGATGACTCCACGTTTCTGAAGTGTAACCTATGCAAATTTACACATGGCTCATTGTGTCCAAGTTTTTTGTATAAAGTAGACTTGCATATCCCTGCTGACATGTTCGATAGACGATGGGTGACATACGACAGACAGCAGACATTTCGTAGCCTGCCTCAATACTTCGTATTCACAATTTTTTAGGTTTTTTGTGAAATTTTGCCTAAGTAATTAGTCATCTAGTTATAGCAATCTACAAAGTTTAAATTGTGTTTGCCTAATTACTAGATTATTAATTTATAGATTTTGTTTTTTCCCTCAAACATCAAATCCGTTATTTCATGTCATAATTTTAAAATCGCACCATGCATTTACACATGTTTGATATAGCACAGAAAAACCATTATTGCTAAAAATAATATATAAAAATCTTGCAACACCAATTATAATGATATCTAAAGGCTGCTCAGAGATTTCGGAATATAATTATTTTGTGTAGTAATTAAAAATAGTCATCTAAAAATAAAGATAGTCACCTAAAAGGCTTAATCCAAAAGTTAGAGATGCATCTGATCTCGTCCATGCAGTAAAACACTTGCACAAGTATAACACTGCCATAAGGTACATGTATAACAAAATTCTGGATCCGGAATTTTAAACAAAGTTGTGATTTTCTATATGAAGGACTTCGATTTGGCTTAGTTATTTCACACAATGGTTTAGTGTGGACAGGGCATTCTGTATATGCAAAAACACGATGTGTTTGAAAAATGAGTGCCCCCATCTCGGGGAATCTCTGGTCAGCCCTTAAGATGGCAAAACACTCATCACACAACAATCAAAGTTGCCGGGATGGCCCATTATAAAGCCCGAACAACATACATGTGCAGGATTATTTCCAATGGGGTCCCCAAACAACTGAAGGTTGGCTGTGGACGAATGAACAAATAAAAGCTGGAAACCTCACAGAAAAAGCCTACACTAGGACCACATGTAAAAAGTCATCAGATTTATAAAATGAGAGCAGTTTCTGGAGAACGAAATTTACATTTATTCGTACAGCCTTTCAAAAAACGTCTGGGATTGGTGCAGGACTCCATAGGATGCAAAGTACCACAAAAGAAGGGAGCTACGTCTTGGTAGGGCTCAAAATAAAAAGAAAAAACTGAGCAGAAGATGGATACGTTGATTCGCTTCCGGTGCCAAAAACAACCAAAAAAAAACAAAACAAAACAATTTACTTCATTACAAACATAATGATTAAAAAAATAACATCTTGGAAAAATCATTATGGAATATAGCCTCTTTGCAACACTTCTTAAATACAGGGGAACTCCTCTGGCATTAACTCAATTGGTGTGAGATTTTTTGTAGTTGGCTATACTGTTTTGACCTCCTGCGCCTGAGATGAACACTGTGGAAAGGAGGTGTTGCTTGACGTGAAGATGTACTAGAAACACTGCAATGCCTGATGTGTGAGGAATAGACAAGGTATAGCCCTGAAACAAACACAGATTGGGTGGTATTACAAGTATCACATAAATCAATAAAACTATTCACAAAACTGTCAATGAATATGAAATGCAAGTTTCAAACATCTAATTTTCTAAGATGGCCCCATATATCAAAGGAAAAATCTTCTTGATAATCTTAATTACTATACAACATCTTGGCTACAAATTGGTTTTTATCAAGGATTTATTCCCAAATTGTCAGATGAATTCTGAGTCATGTTTTTATGGACCTCCAATGTGACACCCAAAATGTGGACACCTTGGCTACGCTATAGTATTCACCCCAAACATATATCTGAATTGCATGGGAATTTTGATATATAGGCCTGTATTACTTTAAAGGTGCAAAAGATTAAGTCCACCATAGTTTCTGTGATATGTAGTGATTTCATATAGATTAGACACTCAATTGATTCCCAACCTTTTATTTGGCTCCAGACCATAACTTAAAAATGAAAACACAAGATACTTGGTATAGGCTTATTTTTCAATAGAAACACACAGCTGATTTCCTATTTGCTCCTATAGGAATTAGAATTTCACATTTTCTGTACCAAAGAAACACCTCACTTAAACTTGCAAAAAGATGCAGATGAACTTTCACCTTACATGCCAGCATTGTACCATGAACACAAAAGACTGTTACTTCTCTCAAGCTTGACTTCATGTTACCTTTGGGGTCCAGTGAAGAAATTTTAAGTCTAAGGCATAAAAAAAATTGTTTATTGGCGTAACCCGACCAGACCCTAAAAAACCTGCCGACTCAAAAGTTTTTATGCAATTAGCACAAAATAAAAAAAAAATTCTGCCCACCGACCCATTATTTCCATCCACAATTTTTTTTTTTTTTACCAACACAAAGACGAAAAATAACAAAACAGACAAAGCAACTACAACAAGTAAAATAAAAAGATCTTTTGTATGTCATTGAAAAAAGCTTTAACTAGTAGCATCTTGTAATCATTTAGAGTAATCATTCATGAAGATCCTATAAAAAAAAAAATTAAAAAAAAAAAAAAATCTGACTGACAACCGACGCTGACCAACCCGAATATTTTTTCTTTTCTCCGTTCACGCCAAACATACATAATTTTTTTTATGCCTAAGATGCCCCTTGGAGGTTTTAAAAAAATTTATACGCTTACTTGTCGTGATTACGTTCCAAGTCGATAGTAAAGAAGCAGCGATGGAGTGATCTGTTGCTTGCCACCATAGCAACCAACTGACTGGCCCACAATACATTTCTCTTTCTGCTTCTGGGTCAGCATTCATTGACCTTGCAGCAAGACAGGCTTTACAGAAGCTCCCTAGTAGCATATCCACTACCTAAGAAACAATTGGAGGCATATGTGTTACATATATCCAGTCAGGCAACACAAACATGGCCAACCTGACAGCACAAATTAGCAACCTAATTTCCTTCAAACAAGTTTTTGAAAAATCATACAGTTTATGAGTGGAACACATAAAGTTCTAAAAAATCCGCAAAATACACTTTCGGTTCACCATTTTCAAGACTGCTTTTGCTTCATGCAAACATGAAGCAAAATCTATGTGATTTTCACTGATTTTTTTTTTTTTTTTTTTGTATTTTCAATATAAAACTAGAATTTTTTCCGGGGTTTCTCGGCTTTCGCGCTCGCTATAGTCAAAGAATGTAAGCTGTAGGCCGCTCCATGACCTTTGACCTTGGCACATGACCTTTGACCTCATCAACATATGAGGGATCCCATGGTGCACCTATGACACAAGTTTTGTTCCAATTGAAATTCCACTTTTTTAATTCAGGTCAATTTTACATTTTTACCCTATTTTTTCACCGTGACCTCACATGTCCTTTGACCTTGGCACATGACCTTTGACCTCATCAACATATGAGGGATCCCATGGTGCACCTACGACACAAGTTTGGTTGCAATTGAACTTCAGATGGCAAATTGGTTCAATTCTTGTGACTATTTTGGTTTTCTTTTGCTAAAAAACTCACTTTCAGGTTACTTCATAGTCATTATTACATATTAAAGCAGATAAAAACTACTCTCAAAATAGCCTAAGCTGCATGTGTTTATGTACTGTTGGCCAAAAAATTTTGACTCCAACTTCAGGCAAAATTCATGCATTATCCCACCCCCAAAGTTAAAGGTATTTTCAGCTTAAAAAGGGGGTGAGACTATACAGGTTAGTACTGTATTTTCCACAAAAAAAGTCCAAAGATTTAGGATATACCTTAATGCCAAGAAGAAATGACTATTAATGGGAAGAGACAGTGAATCTAAAATTTAAAATAAATGGTACCAGCTATGATGTATGTTTACTATGATTGGCCACCATTTTGACTTATTTATAAACATAAACATGCCAAATTGAATCAGACATAAAGTGACTTTTTTATAACCTGTAAACATGCATTATTTTCATCTATGTCAGTTCTCGGTAGGTGTTCTACAACCAATCAAGTGCAAATTGAGAGTAATTTGTATTCTCAAAAAAATCTCCTGTCCTTTAAGTACAGGTATATTTTTAGCTCAAAATGTAATTTTGACGAGGCCAAACACAGGAGTCATTGTTTTAGCCTAAGTGCATATGCATCAAGCTCCTAGTGGGGTGCATTAAAAACATGACCCAATTGGACTAAGTGATTTTTCACCGAGAAAGTCTCTCTATAGTCTGACCTGCATATGTTGAGCATGGATATTCTGTGTAGACTTGTCCAAGTCCAGTATGACACAGTCTGCATCTAGTCCTGCCTGTTCACCAAGCTGCTGAGTGATGCTATCTAACACTGTACCAAGTCTGTCTGAGATGATAGAGATAAGCTGAGCTATATCTGTGGAAGTGACCATACAGTGTATGTTAAATCAAAAGATCTGGGATTGAGACTATAGAGACCAGTGTGAATGATGTATTCAACCAGGGGGATATGAAGCTTCCTATTCACTGTTAAATGTATACGTTCATGCGTGCCTCGGCTTGTGAATCATGACTTTGTGCTCAAACTACATTTTTGTAACTGATGTTAGATTTGATATTGTGGTGTATTCATTTTGTTTACTATATTCCTCATGCTGCTTTAACAATTTATTTCTCCATGTAACACAGGAAATTCTAGAAATAAAAAATATAAATTAGCTGTTACTATTTCCAAATGACAAATATGTAAAAGGTTGCAGAATTAGGAAACCTGTGCACCTACTTTTGTCCTCAAACTATACTCTTACAAAATTAATGACAAAACTCCCAAACTGGATTATTTATTATCTTTGATATATTTCCAGTGCAGTTTTGGCATTAAATTTGAGAAATTAAATTTGGTTTCACTGAAAATTGTTAATCTTCTTGAGTGAGTATTTTGTGTATGCTTCCTATCCCTCTACAGGGATATTCAACCCGATTCAACCTGATTATTTTTACTTAATTTCCCTGCTGCAGATATCATAGAAATATTCATAATTTAAGATAACGGCATTTTTTCCCAAAACCATGATTTTAATAGATTTTTGGGGATAGTGGGGTCTAGTTACCATTTGCAGATGAATCCTGAGTTTGTAAGCTACTTAACACTGCTCCAGGTATCTTCTCAAGGCTGACATTCAGTGCATCAATTGGCTCAAGGCAATCATCAATAGCATCCATCTGTAAGCTCCTGAGGAATTTGAATGAGAAAACCTCACTTTAGAGGTGTGTATTAAGTGACAATGTGGACTGGGTTCGCATGTCAGTGGTGTTTGTCTTGGGGATGGATATGTAGCATTGGTGTGTGGGTGTGGTGTTGTGTGGGTGTGTGTGTTTGTGTGTGTGTGCTTGCGTGCACATACTGCATTTGTGTGTCTGAGAGAAAATTTAACGCAAATGTTTTTGTATCCAGTGCCTACTACGGATTCAAGTATCATTAGGAACGCCCAAAGTTTTTGTTTTTTAAATCCGGGTTTGTCCCTGTAAAACAGGGTGGCCGGATTTACCTCACACTCGAATCAATCACCCTTCTTCCTCCTTCCACTTCAACCCCATTCATGCCTCCTCCATCCTCATCCCAACCCTCCTACTCTCCTCTCCACTTGATTCTTCCTGTCCTCTTTTGCAGTCCCCCTCCTCAAACCACTCACCTCAAACTCAAAGGGCCCTTGCTTAAAACAATTCTCATCATCCTTCCTCAGCAGTGCCCATACCACCAGCGAACACCATTCACCTTTGCCAACCAGTCCACACCACTCTTTTCTTCCAAACACAACATCTTCATCAAGGTCCTCAAGATGAGATTAAAATACCTATCCTAAGTAATACGCCCGGATATTCTTGCTTTCGGTGAACTAAGCACAATTTTGCATCCTAACCACATTTTAAGGTACCCAGGAAGATCACATACTATTAATGCAAGAGACACGTTAGTTTAAAAGAAGACCGTTATCATGAGTATCACTGATAACCATGTATACCGTTCAAGAAGTAGTTAAACCTCCTTAGCGCAGCTTTCTTCATAGTGTTGGCAGGATCAATGCTAGAATGGAATCCTTTTCAAGCCCTGTTGGGAAACGGATTAGAGACAAGAACAAATGTCAACATCATAGCTTTCCTAAATAAAATCTTGCCATCTCAGTCTGTCGTCTCGTGGGGTGGACTATTATTAGTGTGAAAATGATGATAATCATACTGGATACATGGATTTTGGCTTTTTTCACTATGACTTGGGTTAGTGTTCCCCCAATTGCTAAAGTTTAATATTCACAGGCACCCAGCGAGGTCCAAAGGCAGCATCCTCCCAAAGGGAGCTCATTAAGCAGTGCCCGTAATGTGGGTTTAACCTTTCATTGCCACTGTTTTAACCCCTCCAATCATTTTAATTAATAAAACACCAATAACCTTTTTTGGCTTTGAAATGCACCTTGAACACATTTTCCCTAAAAGATTCTGGCATGATGAATGTGATCATTTTTTAACCTTAAAAATCAGACTTTTAGATAAAAAAAAAAAGGCAATTAACTTGGAATTCCACATTAAATCTGGAAAAAAGTCATCTCTGATATGGCAATATTAAATAATTAAAAGGGCCCTGGTCCAAATCGCTAATAACCTTGTTCCCAGATTTTACCGAGTGGTCAAAATTTGGGTATCAGAAGAAAGCTACTATTTTTCTCATTTACCCCGACCACCCCTGTGATCTTAGGGACTAAAGGATATTTTGTTGTGGATTTATAAGCGAAATATGCACCATTTGGTCGAACCACTATCATTTTACGAACAGTACTGCCTATATAGGGATTAGAAACCCCTTTTTAGTTTAGCTCTCACTTACAACGGATTTAAATTCAGCAAGAAACTTGGCAGAATGGGGTTTTGGCGTGAAGGCCAATCTACAAGATGAAAAATTTATAAGACTTAAAAACATCGGGTAATCCCCCTTTAACAAATGACATACTGATGCTGATCGATTAGCTTCTTGTACGCGACTAATGAAACCAATTTCAGTTACCACCTGATTATTTTAGGCAGACAATAGGCATGAGTAAATATGTGTCATTCAGTAATCAGAATTTGTACATATAAAACTATGATTTTGCTAATCAAAACCACAAGTTGTATGTTTTCACCAATTTATTTGTACCATTTCAATTCTTCAATAAACTTTCATATTTGGCATCAGGACATCAGGGAAGCTGTAGAAAATAAAGAGTATGTGAACATTTGTGAGTTCATGAACATTTAAATATAACACAAATTGTCATGAACTTTAATCATAAACATTATGGCACAGAAAGGTAAAACAGAGTAGTCCCATTTCTGTGAAAATCCACAATCTGAACCAAAGGCAAGGCCAAAATTTTCTAGCGTAGCATCTGGTGAAGCGCCAGAGAAACGAAAAATTTCAGAAAATGGTATTTGAAATGATCAGCCATTTCCACAGAAACAAAACATGACAAATTTTTAAAAATAATGTATGCAAACTGCAAATATCATTGAAAAAAGCTATTGCAACCTCAACCCATGGAGCCTTATAGTATATAATAACTCCTCATGCTCAAAACTGGACACTAAAGTAAAAATTGAAAGCCAGTAAGAATTTTAAGGACATTGACCCTTTTAATCTCCCCTGTAAAATACATAAGCATACCAACGATAAATTTCCCCCCCCCTTGCCCACCTAGTATTATAAATGCTCAATTATGTGTCAGCTAACGTTATCAATTAAAATTATGAAGACAGATATACAGGACCCTCCAGACACACGCACACATGCACACACGCACACGCATGCGCATAGGCTTCTCTATTATAGGCAACTAACTAAAAATGGCATTATTCAAATGTACTTACCAATTGGTGTCAACAGTGCTGGTAGGTAGTAGAAAGCGTCCTATGTAATATGGCCTCCGAAAAGGCTGAAAAATACAGTTTTTATTCTTTATAGGGTTTAAAGAATTTGAGGGAAGGGGAATTGAGGGAGGATGCAACTTATTCATTTGTTTTGTTGTTGTATGATGGAAAAAACAGTTTTGGTCTAAGGGCAAAACTATTTTTCTTCTTCAGGGTTGATTCAAGAAGAAACCAATCTTTTTTAACACAGAAACGAGGTGAACTTGAATTTAATGCGATGCACATAATCTTGTTTTAACTAAAATATGAGGTTATCCCTTTATCTAACATGCTTTTACTGCACAATGTCATTTTTTACAACACAGCACAGCTTTATTTTGCAATCAGCACACCAACCATTACATCATGGTCCTCCTAGTGTTGGTTAATGAGCTATGCTGGGGGAACGACTCTGATCGAGAGAGAGCAACTTCTTTCTGTGATCACATACTATAACTAGTAGATCCTAGTGCACACACCTTGCCTCCAACACATTAGTAGGAATCCTTAGCCGTCTTGTCAATGCTGCTACTGGCCTTATCTACTCTCCATGGCCTGGTCTTGCATCTGTAGAATAAAATCACTGGAATTAATAGTACCAACTAGACTTGTTGGTAAGCCTTGTGAGCATACGAACAATTTGAGATGAATTCAACAACATTGGATCACACTTTTCAATTTTGACCCCTGTATAATCTTCTGCGAGCCCTAATCGCTTAGCTACCCCTACAGAATGGCCATCATACTTTTTGTGTTGTCATAGTAGGAGGTATCCCTGGGAATGCTCTTTGCCCCCCAGGTGGATACCGACCACATGCCCGGCTCACACTAATTACGACATTCCAGTAGAACCTGCTGGAAAGCATATCTTGCCAACAGAACAAAATGACAAGATCGTGCCTCATTGTTCGCCTCAGGCAACGTTACGCCAGTTTCGAGCGCTTATCATATTATGGCATCATAGCCACGGTGAAGTTTCCATAATTGGTGTACTATGTGACTGCGAATTGTGAAGGCGCATGAGACGTGCATTGGAACGAAAGTAATGGAATCCAAAAGACACGCCGAATTGAACAAAAATGCACAGTAAAGTCACATAAGCATTCATATATTTTATTGAATGACATGTGACCTCAGGCCTCCAATCAATTACATGCATGGTCTACTTAGATTTAATATGCACACCCACCCCCGCCCATGAAATACACCAACACAAAGTACATCAAACTGTTGACGTCAGCTGCAGAAATTTTAGCCTGTCTCCCTACAGGTTCAAAAGTTTTTAGAGTAAGTGGGAGAATTCTCTGTGTTTATTACCAGTTACCTGTGTTTTCCCTGGTTGATTACCACCAGCACTGCTACTAGCCGTCAAGACTCATAGATACCCTCAGAATCTAACGGTACCTGTAAATGATAACATTCAAATATCAAAATCAGTAACATCTACTTTTAAAGTGAGCCTCCTTATTTTTTCTTGTATATTGAGAGTGCGAAAGCTGGGAATCAAATTTCTAGTTAATTATTCTTTTCTCAGTGATATGATACACTGCGGCTTTCACTCTCTCTACTATATTCATGACAATAGAAAACACATGGACCACCGGGTTGACCTTTTAAGATTGACCTTTTGGTAACAAACATCCAACAACCATACTACTCCTATCAACATGTACCAATTAACTTTAAAATTGGTTGGCGCCACACATTTAACATATATTTGAATTACTCTTTAACTTTACAGAAATATGTTGACACATAATTTGAGACTCATTTTCATTATTTACTCTGCCTCTGTCATAGTTCTTTTTGATAATCTCACTCAATTTGTTTATTATTCATATAATAATGAGAATGACTTAGTTGTCGATTGAATTGGTGGGTTTATGGGTTTTTTGCATTAAGATATTAATTCCCAGTTGTACCATGCTGTCATCCCGGACCATGCATAGGTAGTGCTCCAACAGACCGGTTTCACAAATGAATGAATATCACAGGGCCATTTGAGGCCATATACTACCCTTAAAAAATCATCAGCCCAGTCTTGTCTTGGCCAGTGAGTTGTACTCAGCAAAGATTCTCTGTATTTACAGGAACATGGGGGCTGAATTCCTTCTATTCTTTACGTGAACCTTAAAGGAAAAACGTTAGTAGCAATACCGAGCAATCTTAATAACAAATAGTAACAATAACTGTCACATAGTAGGCTTTGCAGTACATTTATATGATCATAGCTTTCGAAAACTGCACCAAACAAATTTTTCACTTGAAGATTTCCTTAAAACCCATGTTGCGCACTTTTGTCACTGTGAACGCCTCCAGCACTGTTTCCTATACCAAACCGCCATCAGAAAAATCTAATCATTTTTGCTTCAGTTCTATGTAGCTGCTGGCCAAGTACACATCCTTATCAGCACTTAGATTGTAATAATCTCCTAACCACCGTCCCCCAGATTTTGCTTTTTGCTTGAGTTGACGTTCAATTCCAAGATTAACCCTAACACGGCCGAGGGCAACGATAGCAGAAACGTGGTACCTTCGGAAATCTTTTCGTTTGCATTCTGGGCCTTCAACAACTATTTT
>JAMKCH010030692.1:0-19519 GCA_023653785.1 Ophioderma brevispina | reverse complement strand
TTTGTTCATATTTTTTAACTCTCGAATAGAAACAATGTGGGGATGGGATATCATGTTAGTTTTCCTGGTAGGCCGTACGCATTTGATTAGTTAGTAGTCATTTTACATTTCATGGATTTTGTTTCATTTCTTCTTTTGATGAAAAAAAAACTTTTCTTTTTAAATGTTTTTATTTTTTTTTTTAAGTTTTAAAAAAGGGGGACTTTTTAACCAAGAAACACTGTTGAAACCAGTTTTTAAACAAAATGAGAAAAAATAAAATGCATTTGCGGCTTTGTTTTTGTTTTTTTTGCTACAAATTACGTACTGTCAACGTTAGGAAAAACAACTCTGGTTGATGTAGGTTTTTTTTTACAACCGTGTCAAAATAAACTACAACAACAAACAGCAACAACAACAGGAAGACAATGCGTTGACAATCAGTGGCCCGCCGAACCGCCCATCGCTTCCACTAACCAGTGTTTTGTTTCAGGTTTGTGCTACTTTGTATTTTTTATAGGCCTATAAATCGTTTCGTGGAAAGGAATCCAAATCAATGAACTCGCTTGTGCAACAGCGCCCATGTAAGTTAGTGCGTAATCTCGTACACAAACATTATATAATAGAGTCGGACGACTGAAAACAAACTAGTGTCTCAAAATAGATATCCGAGAGACATTACACTTGAGGGTTAGCTATAATTATTTATATATACAGCTTAAATGCGTTACACACCTTTTGTTTAACAATCATTCTTCTAAGACGTAAAAAACGAAGATAAAAGAAAGATGGAGTCCCAATAACAAATAATAACGCAGTAAAAAATTATATTACAACAAATGTATGAACTCATTGAAATAGTAAATAATCAATACAGTAGAATGTTACTTGCAGAAAACAAAAACACATTCGGGTCGTGTTACACTACAAAATTATTACCAAATGAAAACGACAGCAGTATTTGAAGCGGCAGTAAAACACACGTAGAAAAAAGGGAGTTGCTTTAAATACTAGTACTAAATAAAATCGTCCTTGCGTGGGAAAACACCAAACACAGTTTAGTGTACGTTCCTATTGTGGGAAAGCTCCGACGGAGGAGTTTTTCCACGCGCGGGGCGAAGCACCGACCTCGGTGTTTTGCACGCCGTCGTGGGAAAACGCCAAACCAAGTTGTTTACTCTACTATTGTGAGCACGCGTGTTGTCGAAGCACCGACCATCGGTTTTTGCCAATTACTAGCGTGGGTAAAACACCAAACCAGTATGTTTTACTTTTACATTGTGAGAAAGCTCCGACAGCGGAGTTTTTTCCACGCGCGTGGCGAAGCACCGACCTTGGTGTTTTTCCCACAGCAGTGCGTGGGAAAACCCGGCGCCTTAGAGAATTGCCACGCACTACGTGGGAAAACTCCGACCATGGTGTTTTGCCACGCACTGCGTGGAAAACTCCGCGCCTTAGAGAATTGCCACGCACTACGTGGGAAAACTCCGACCTCTGTGTTTTGCCACTCACTGCGTGGGAAACCAACCGGCGCCCGTAGAGATTGCCACGCTACGTGGGAAAACTCCGACCTAGGTTTTTTTGCCACGCACTGAGTGGGGAATACAACCGGCGATGGAGTTCTTCCACTCGCGTGGCATACCTCCGCTGGTAGGATTTTTCTTTTTCTGTGGCATAGGTCTTTCCCACACACTTGGATATACCTGCTGGGGGAAAAGGGGGCGCTTTCCCCCCGGTGGCCAAAGGGGTGCCAGGGTGGCCAAAGGGGCACCAAAAAGAAGGAACAGATAAAATATGAAAATTAGACGCAAAGGAAAGGAAAGGGGGCAGAATTAATGTGCTAAACGTCACTGAACTTTGGAAGAAGGCCAGGAAGGGAATGAACCAGAAGAAAATTAGATGGAATGGGAAGAAAGGAAAAAAAAGTAAAATGAAAGGGA
The DNA here is from genome assembly GCA_023653785.1 of Ophioderma brevispina. NCBI lineage: Eukaryota > Metazoa > Echinodermata > Ophiuroidea > Amphilepidida > Ophiodermatidae > Ophioderma > Ophioderma brevispina. Next base: position 17,600 of record JAMKCH010030692.1, on the reverse strand, counting down.
AGGGGACATTAAAGGTGGAAAGATATAGAAACTCTTCCGTGAAAAAGAATCTGTAGGAAAGGTTAAGAGAGATAAAATAATTGGTGCGAAAATGTTGCAACAAAAATTAGAAAATAACGTAAAAAATAGTAACGGTGTTCCAAAAGTCAATAAGAAAAGCAAATAAAGCGAGAACTGAGGGTTGGTGAAATAAATGTGGAAAGACAAGTGAAACTAAGACCAAACAAAAAGTCAGCAAAATTAGAAGAGAAGAAGAACGATGATACAAAAGAAGGGGTGCCAAAAGGAACAAAAGTTGAGACAAAGTTAAGGAATTAAAGGTGTGCTAAAATAGCAACGGAATTGGAGCTAACGAAAAATAAAGGACGTCAAAACTGAAAAAGTGTTTGAAATAGTTAAGAAAAACGGACGCAAAGAATGCAAAGGCCGTGGAGTTTAAAGTGGAATAAGAAGGGGTGTCAAAAGAAAACAAAAGAAAAGGGCGAAAAATAAGGAAAGGGGTGCGAAAACCGTCTGTTTATTTAATAAATCTATTGTTGTGAATTTGAACTAATTGTTATTTAATTACATGCAGGGCTTTTCCCATACCAATTTTTATTGGGTGAAGGGGGTGTTTTGCCGACACAACTGTCTTTTGCCGACACATTTCAAAATTTTTCAAAAGTTTAATTTTATGTGTGTGTGATGCACATTCAAGAAAAGTGGAATGGGCCCATTTTCAATTTCCACAGGGGGCCAAAAGTTCAGCGTCAGTTTTCCCCCGGGGGTGTCATCCTGGATACGCCTCTGGTATAATTACTGGTAAAGTCCTCTTTTTGATGACTCAAATGAAAAAATTTGTAGTTTTGTTCTATTAAAAGTGACAGGAGGAGAAATTTCTCTCAAATTTCCACTGGGAGATTTTGTGACCACCCACTGAGAACGTTCGAAGGTTTATTGGACCACAGGTGCAAAAGAAACCGCAACCTTGTTTTTGAACTTGCCTGCTATCGTAATTGTTCCTCATAGACAACCATGCTTTGATTTCCTGTCGCACACGACAGAAACTACTAATTCACCTTATTAACATAAGACGACATATTCGGCTTATTCACTAAGGGTGTGATCTAATTTCATTGGTTAATTATTCCAATATGTAAAAACGGGTTCGAGAAAATTGGGGTGGGGTGGGGGCGCTCCTTTCTGGAAATCTTATGTCTCAATACCAGCAACTTTTTTGAAGAGCGCCCCTGATTTTCAAATTTGAAATTTTTGCACAATATTTATTTGTTCCCTAGTTAAACTCTACCCAGCGAATGGCAATGCCCAAAAGTGCGTATTTTTCATAAAGAGTGATTTGTAATTGAATTAGCATATGGAAGAAGCAAGTGGAGGAATAAGTAGGAGGGTTGGGTTGATGATGGGGATGCATTGAATCGGGCAAAATGGAGGGAGGGAGTGAGAGCAATTGCTACTTGTGTGAGGTGAATCCGGCTACCCTCGTTTTATGGGGACAAAACTTTGGATTTACTTACGTATACTTAACAATATCCGATTGTAATTTAACGGCAGAACTGGAAATGACAAATTTTTGTTCGTCCATTGAGAAATAGTGCCACCTCACTACAATGATACTCGGCCTCTAACTTGACTTGCCTGAACCAACTGAACAACTAATGGATGAGCATAGACACATACTTGGTGCCATTTTGTGGCTATTTCCAACAGCCTTTGAATTATTATCGGAGATTGCCGATATTAATTATTCAATTACAGAATTCCTTCAGTTTGGAAGGGAGAACGTGGCCCAACTGGTTAGGGTATGGTATTAGCCTTGGGTGCAGAAGGTCCTGGTTTCAAGCCTGCGGGGCCATTGCTGGGATTTAATTGGGTACTAAATTCTGGATTTAATTTGTAAGGACTATTGATTAAAACTGGAATTCCGCTCTCCCCGTGGTTCATTTGGACTTGGACAAACGAACCATGAGAATACCCCGTCCTTTGGAGGGGATGTTAAGCTGTCGGTCCCATATACATGGAGAATCACGCCTGTATATGTAATCACAGCCAGTTTCGATAAGAGTAGGGTGAAAACCCCTGGCTGTCCCAATTCGTCCTGGATCCCTGGGCATCATTGGAAAGCAGTGTCTGAACACTGTATGATCTACCCAGGCTAAATAAGACAAAATAAAAAAAATAAAATCTCAAAATTTTTGGAAAATGAGGGCATCCTTCAAAATGTGCCGGTATTGCTTTAAATCCAAGCAAACAAACCCCAATATGTGTGTGCTTTGCAAGAAAGTGAGTGCCCTAATGAGAACAAGAGAAAAAAAAATTATAGCACTGTGCCATAACTTGCTATCATGCAAATGCAGTTGCATCCCCAGGAAAATTGCAATATCCTGATATATAGCCTATAATAGGGAATAAAGCATAAGGCAGCTTTTTCATAGTAACAATATGACTATCCACATGCAGATAGCTGCTTTATTCATTCTTTCATATAATGGTGCTTTTTCAGGATATTGTCAGGAAAGCCCATGACAATACGTGCTTGTATGCATAAAAATGTAGGCTATATTTTATGTAGCTACTACCACACATGCTATGGTTGAGACTCTAGTTTAAAGGGGAGTCGTCCAATGAAGAAAAAATTTTCAACATTCTGTAATGAACGCATACGACCGGGAGTTTCTGTAACCTGACCCATCTGACACACTTTTTTCTGACACACTTATGAATTCAGAAACCTTAACATAATAAATATGCTTTATTCCATGAAGGGTTTCTGAATTCATAAGTGTGCCAGAAAAAACTGTCAGATGGGTCAGGTTACGGAAACTCCCCATACGACCAGCACCTCAACTTGAAAGTAATTCAGATTGTAATATCTGTGAAAAATGCAGGAGAAATTGAAATTTTATTTTTATTGACTGCTAGCTGATCAGTTGCACCTGACTGTTGCTAAGTGGATTAGCACCTGAATTGTATAAATTATATAGCAGTCATGTGGGAAATGCCTATAATGAAATTTAGTTTATTATTACACCTCATGAATATTCATGAACATAATCATGCTATTTCATTGGCTGATTCCTATTATACGGGCTATTTCCCTAGGGAAATAGATTGAACAGTTTCTCTACAACCTCGTCCCCAGAGTCACAGTGAGGTGTAATAAAACAAATACTACATGGTTTATATCGGGAAAAAGGGCACACTATTTTCCCTTGGTACTGGCTACGGGCCTATCACCCTGCACCCCTCACCCAATCACCCCGCACCTGAGGGGTGCGGGGTGATAGGCCCGTAGCCAGTACCTCGGGAAAATAGTGTGCCCTATTTCCCGATATAAACCATGTAGTATTTGTATATTATTGTACTTTGATTACCACCAAATAGGCGGGCCTCATCACATGGGAACTGATATGGAATAATGTAGAGTGCAAGACAACGCAAGAGACGCTGTGTGTATTTTGCGCGGTCCCGCGCGATTCTGTGCAAACGCTTGAATATATTTGGTTTACTTTTACGCACGGAACAATAACAACCAAATAATTCCCGCCTATTTGGTGGTAATCAAAGTATAGTGAAATAGGGAATATATAAAGTGGAATTTTGCTGATCATGCAAAGAGTATCAAAACTTAAATACATTGTATTGTGTAATTTCAATTTGTATCCCCCTTACAGGACAACCCAAAACCAGGATGGTGGGAGAAGTTTGTGGGTCCAGGCTGCGCTGTAGACACGGATAAGTTCTTTGTTATTAGCTGCAATAATCTGGCTGGTTGCTATGGGACATCGTAAGTTTTGCAGCCTACCAAGGGGAACACCATTAGATGCCATGGGGAAATGGAATTTTTTTTGAAGATAACTGGCCACTAAGTGAGATGAAGAACAAAGTGCTCCACTGATGAGTAAAAACAACATCCCCATCTGAACTCTGTGTAAAAGCATATATGTCAATTTGGAAATTAAAAAAAACTTAGCTAAAGGTTAGAAAAGAAATTTCAACGGACCTAAACTTCCATGCCCCCTGGACATTAATGGTGCCTCCAAAATGGTGTGTGACAATTAATACACTGCAGGGACCCAAAAGGATAGCAGTCATACCAAGAGAAGATACCAATAGCTTCCCCACATGCATTGCTTCCCATTGGAATTTTTTTTACAGGTTGCCATGTGGACCGTTAGAGATGAAACCCTCTTAAAAATGCAAGTTTGTGATCAGTACTATCATTTTAGCCATGTTTCATCACTAACGACCAACATCAGTACCTGTACAAAAACCTCCATTGGAATCAATGCATTATGTGTGGAAGCATTGGAAATCATTCAATAACATTTAATACATAACCATAGCATTGGAGAGTAAGTGCTCGTATTGTGTCTGGTTGTCTGCAGTTTGCCGGTTAATTTGGGGGATGTGTGTCCTCGGTGGAAACCGTGCAATCTATCTATCTATCTATCTAGTGGCCACAGGCGAGATGCTGTTCACCATGTAGCGCCAAATGTCATCCCTGTCCATCATTAAGTTGAGGATGTCAGATGGATCCTGCTGGATGTCTTCTGCAATCATGTCAATGTAGTTAAAGGGGCGACGACCCCCTGTTTATGCGAGTTCAAAACATATCCTGGCGTGAACACATGACCAAAGCACAGATATATGGAGATATCCCTCCAATCTCATCTTCTGTTGCCCAACACCGAGCACGATTTGTCGGTCACTGTCATCGTGCGATTGATCAAATAGTCTCAGACATCACATTGAATCATAGGTCCTTGTTTCCCAGTAAGTGTGTATGTGTATATATGCATGTGTGCGTGCATGGTTACGTGTGTTGGTGCACGTAACCATGCACGCACACATGCGTGCATGGTTACGTGTGTTGGTGCACGGTTGGGCCAGTGCATGCATATACGTATGGGGTATATTTGTGTGTGTGTGTGTGTGTGCGTGCGTGTGTGTGTGCGTATATATATATACTTGTGGGTATATTTGTGTTTTGTGGGGATGTTTTTTTCATTGGGGATGTTTTTCATTGTGGAGATGTTTTAAAAAGTCCCTACAAGCTAATTAAAGGTGCAATGAGAGATTTTGAGGCACCCAAATATTGTGTCATAATAGTAATGTCATATAGATTAGACACTCAAAAGATTTCTTATCTTGTATTTGGCTACAGAAATGTCTTGAATGCAGGAAAAAAAAGGTGATTTTGATTTGCTTCTATTTCAATGTAAAACGTAGGCTGAATTTTATATTTGCTCCTATATGAAATTAGAAATTCACAATTTTTGTACCAAAGGAACCTTTCGAAGCTTTCAGATGGGGATATTTTTGATGGAAAGCTTTACATCAGGGCAAAAATCAGTACTTCCGATTTGTTTAGGGACACCTGATATGTGAAATCTCTCGTTGCACCTTTAAAATGTATTAGTTCTTAGAGACAGCCCATCACCCTAATTAACAAAGGTCATCTTGTGGTTCCAGTGGCCCACCTATATTCTATGAATGTAGTGATGGGTAAGCTGATCTGTCAAATTCCAGGTACATTTGTTTTGGGTACGCTTACAATTACACCATGATGTGAGAAATCTATATTTGTCCATTAAAAAGTTTAAAGCGATGTCATTGTTTGCATGCGTGTCTTGCAAGTTAACTGTATGCACTTGTCTGTGACTTGCAGTGATGTGCGCATTTAGTGGTCTGTTCATACTTCTACTGCATTTGCATTGGTGGTGAGCTGTGTTGCCTCTCTGAGTCTTCTGCTACATACTGCGTTGCAGTTCTGTAGTGAAGTTAAATTCATTTTAGCTGGATGTTGCAGTGAGTTGTAGCAGAAAGTAATCAATATATTGGCAATACAACATACAGTGCAGCGAGGTATGAACAGACATTAAAGGTGCAACAAGAGATTTCACATATCAGGTGTCCCTAAAAAAATCGAAAGGACTGATTTTTGCCCTGATGTGAAGCTTTCCATCAAAAATAACCTCATCTGAAAGGATTAAGCTGAGAAATGTTTCTTTGGTAACAAAATTGTGAAATTTCTAATTTTGTATAGGAGCAAATATGAAATTTAGCTTATGTTTTGAATATGTAAATACATAGCAAATCAGAATCTCCCTTTTCTCTCTTTTAAGACATTTCTCTAGCCAAATACAAGGTTAGAAATCTATTGAGTGTCTAGTCAATATGAAATTACTATTTTGACACAATATTTGGGTGCCTCAAAATCTCTTGTTGAACCTTTAACACTGCAAAAAGTGATGGCATCACTCAATACTTCCCAGCTTGACAAGGTACAGATGTGATTTCTGTTTAACCAAGATGAACTGCTGGTTGTTATTAACTAACCTGAATTGAGGTAATTTATTTTGTAAGTATAAAATCATGCATATTTAATCTTTACCCGCATTAGGCAAAAAAAACAAAGTTTGTCTCAGAAGAAATGTGAAAATGAAAATGCGTTTTTTGTTTGTTTTTTTTAGAAAAATGCTAATGCAAAATGAGTGTTTTTTTTTTTAATTTGTTTTATTGCATCTTTGGTCCACTTCCCAACTTTTTCATACACTTTCCGGCCGAATTTTCATTTTTTTGGTGAAAATTTTTTAGCAAAAATCTTTCAAGTGAGTAAAAACCTAAAAAAAAATGCACTAAAAGACCAATTTTAAACAAAATGCATGCAGTCTTCTGAGACAAACTTGTGTTTTTTTCTTGGCCTTACCCTAAAGGTGTTTGTTCCGATCGTCTTTGGGACCCCCTGATTTACCAGGAAGTATCAATTTTGATATCAGACGAAAGGCCGTATTTTTCTCATTGTCATCCTGAAATTTCAGCTTCCAAATCCATTTCTTTCTCAAGGTACAGATAAAAAACTGCTGTTTTAATGGTTAACCATCATTATTAGCACAGTAGTGAATAGGGCATTGCACTATGCATTATCGTGTCTAGCATCAAAACTACAAGGTTGTTTCCCACGGTACTTGATGGTCAGTGTGTATAAGTGTCAGGCTCTCATATCAAGTAGAGAACACGATAGACAAAAATCAGAACAAGCACCTTTAAGCTAGGATTTGTAAGATTTATATTTCTCCCCTGCTGAAAACCTTCTTTGTTTTGTTGTAGAGGACCATCATCTATTAATCCTACGACAGGGAAGCCTTATGGGACCACATTCCCAATGATTACTGTAGACGACATTGTGCATTCCCAGTTCTTGGTGCTTGATCACCTAGGAATAGATAAGGTGTGTTTTAGATAAGCAATCAGGCTCGTAACAAGTGGAAAAAAAAAAAAAAAAAAAAAAAAAAAAAAAAAAGAGCGGAGCGACCCCAAAATTAGGGGGTTTGTGCTATTTTGTTGGAAAAAAGGTTAAAATTTCAGTAAAAAGGGTCCACTTTTGCCAAATTCGCCCCCACCCTTTTTGGGGAGGGGCAAATTTAAGGAAAAAAGACCCTTTTTGAACCAATTCGCTCCTCCCTGAAATCCTTGTTACGGGCCTGTAAGCAATGTTCAAAGATATGAATCTCCTTTCAATTACATGTTGCACTGAGTGTCTGTATGGACAGTAATGACTAAAATATCTGATTTTGTCCTTGTTAGGTTACTTTTAATCTTGTCATTTGTAGTGTATGTCAGGATACCTGTACTTGTAACAAAGTACTTGCCAAATTCTGTTTGTTAATGATTTTTTTTTTAAATTTTCTGATTTAGCAAATCACTGATAGTGTCTTTAATGCAGCCAAATTTGGTGAAAAGATGCAGAGTTGAACCCACTACTCATTATGTTATCTGATTAGATAAAAATATCATGACTGCATGCATTGTATGTGTCTTTAATTTGTTCTGTCAAACAATTTGGTATACTTTGGGTTAAAATTTGCAAGTTCTATAACTCTGGCTCATAATTTCTTGGACAGATTGGAACGTATGCGCGCTTTCCCGCCAAAGTGGCGCACCATGGTGTTGCACGTAGACGCAGTACACGCAAAGATCAACATGCGCGTTTGTTATGTTGAAGAAATTATGGCCCAGAGTATGATACCAATGAATTTTTAGACTTCACAGTTCTCAGGTGGATGCTTCGGGAAAAGTGTTAATGCTGGCATGTGTTCATTGTTCACTGCATTATTGCCACAGCCCACAGTGCTGTAATAAGTGGGTGTATCTTGGGCATAGAAATATAACAGGCAGAATTGAATCGTGCATATTATGGAATGGCCCAAGCCTGCAACCAATTTCTCTCACACCCAGCGCACCGTGGTGGTTGTTGTGCAAGCACTCACACGTAATCACTGTTGTTGTGCAAGCACACGCACATAAAATATGGTATCGGTGTTGCACTTCCCCAATTTATCTCAAATCTTGAAATGAATGATTGGAGCATGTAGTGTTTTTCAACTTCTGATCATCTTCACCGGCATATCCAGACCTGGCTTTTTGAGGGGGTGGGGGGAATAAGGACCTCAAATAGCTGAAAATAGGCTGATTTTGCATGTTTTGGCCTGAAACCATGGGGCACATGCCCCGAAAGCACCCCCAAAATATGCCACTGATCTTTAAGTAACTTTACTCTTTTGATTTACTAATTCTACCAGGTTTATGCAACAGTGGGCTCATCTCTAGGTGGTATGTCTTCTTTGTCAGCTGCTGCATTGTATCCAGATAGGGTAGGCAGGTAAGTGATTGGAATAAAGGAATAAGGACAACCAAAATATTTTTTTGTTTGCTGTAACCTGACGACCCTAAAAAATCCTGCCATCTCAAAATTTTTCGTGCAAATTAGCACAAAATAAAAAAATTCTGCTGACCAATCCATGATTTTCATTTACAATTAAAAAAAGGATGAATTCAGTATTCTGTTACCACATCCTTTAACAAGCTGTTTATTCCGTTGAGGTTGCTGAATTCATAGGGTGGTGGCACAATACAAAATTCTTTCAAAAAAGAAACCAACATTTTTTACCAATGTAAAGATGAAAAAACCTCAAAACAAGACAACAAAACTACAAGTACTACAAGTAAAATTAAAGATCTTTGCTATGTTATTTAAAGAAACAAAGCTTTAAATAGTAGCATGTTGTATTCATTTTAGAGTAAAACATTGTGAAAAAGAATCTGACCGACCCTCATATTTTTCTTCTGTTACAGCAAGCAAATATATTTTTTAAAGCCTAAGTTGTATATCAGTCAAGAGAATTTCCAAATATAGAGCCAGTGCTTGTACACTATGACCATCGTCTGTGCACCCAAAACAATCCAATTGAAAGCATTCCAATTCTTTGTTACTGCACACACTGTACAGAGACACAATAGACATTGATGTATGGAAACACAGTGGTTCTCAAATATGCTGTAGCCAGAGATGTGTATTGTGTCTGGCTGTTTCATTGAATTCCACAAGGTCCTGGTCTGTGCATAGTTGCTCCAACAGTGGCCAGACCAAGAGATGTTCCATTGACTGTGGTGCTGTTCCACAACCACAAGTAGTATCCTGATCTGCTTCCAGGTAGCCCCTTTTTGGCATGAAACCTTAGATACATGATTGAGCCACTCAGCTTTGGTGATTATTGTCAAGGTGCACCCAAGAATGGAGATGAAACTGATACTTGATTTATCTATACCTTGTGCTTTTTTTTGTCTTGTTTGTCTTCAGGGTTATCTGCATTTCAGCCTGTGCTAGGACACATCCCGGTTCCATTGCTCTCAGGTATTTACAGAGACGGGCCATCATGACAGATCCTAACTGGTCTCGGGGCCATTACTATGGACATTCCTACCCAAGAATGGGGATGAAACTAGCAAGGTAGGTAAATAATATGTGAAAAGGAAGAAATAATGTTCAATTAATGTATTAAAATTGATCATTTAGCATGTTAAAATAAAATGTATGACCTCTTCTGATGAATGCAAAGTCTGACTCCCAAGGGCTCTTCATGGCAAAAGCAAATTTTAAGTATTAATTTTTGCCACCAGCAGCAAATCGGCATTCCAAATCATTTGACTAAATCTAGACCAGTTACACGCATTCAACCAAAATAAAGGTAGAGCGTAGTAATATTCCGAGTGAAATCAGTTGTGTGAATGCAAGAGGTTGTAAGTACAATAGCTGGCATTTGTCATAAATCCCATAACATGACAAGTCTTGGGTGAGTGGCTCTTGAAAAGGTCCTATCATTGATGCCCCATCAACAAATCGTCATATCATTTTGCTTCATCTAGGTTGCTGCTGGCTAAGCGCACATCCCTATCAGGGCCATTCTTCGGTCACGGTGGTGACCAAAAACCGGTGATTGTTTACTTTCAGCCCAATGTGGTTTTGTCAACGTAAAAAAACCAATATGTTATACTTTTTACATTATTAATAAACTTTCGCCAAAACCTAACCAAAAATTAATGGTTTCCACTTTTGGTAGATGTTATTTTGTCATGGTTCCCCCCAAAGTTGGTCACGTGTGTGACCTTCTGATGGTCAAAAACGTGACTGAACTATTGGCCCCCAATGACAAAAAACAATCAAGTGAAAGTGGACGTATTATTTTTGGTTAGGCTAGACTCAAGGGTTATAATAAGTAAAAAGTTAATATCAGATTAGTTATGTTGACAAAACAGCATTGGTTGAAAGTAAAAAATCACCAGTTTTTGGTGCACAAACGTGACTGAAGAATGGCCCATACCCGCACTTCGACTGTAATGTTCCCCATAACAGGTTATCAGATTTCTAGGTTTCAAGACAATTGAGATTAGGATTCTGCCAAAGGACACACAAAAAACAAAAAACACATCACAATTTACTATTGTGTTCTAAAATAAACAACACCTTGAAATAGTCCATGGCTTTCCCTCACACTCATTACGTGATCTTGGGGAATTCATGAGTCTGCACACTGTTATGCCACACATGCCTCTACAATAAAATATGGTGATGACTGGTGACCTCCGTACACACCGTGATGACAAGCGCACTTTTTTAGAATTAAGACTATAAGCCAATCCAGATCCCATTATTTGCCATGTAAATCTTTCATCAAATAAAGAAGTACATGCTTTTCTATGATTCTGCATAAGGCCCAAAAAAAAAACTATATAGTTGTCTCAAAGCTGATGATGTTGTTTGAAAACTAATGCGGTACGCGGCAAGTTTTTAAAAAAATTCCTAACTCCATTCGCTGTCACTGATAAAATATCAAATTTTCTGTTCAAAACACATACTGAACCAACTCACACAAGCTCTGGCAGTTAGTGGTCACCCTAGGAAGTCTGATCAGAGGCAAGGATTGATCTATTATTAGCCCTTTCAGATTTTACTTTAAAGTGGAGATAAAAAAAGTCTTATAAGCCAGTCTGCATGCTTGGAAGGCACTTGGAAGCGACATTGTGGACTGTGGCCCCAAACCTTATCAAAAAAGCTCCATTTCGGGCAGTTAGGTGGTCACCTAGGAAGCTGATCAGAGGAATGGATCTATTCTATATATCTTTTCAGTATTTTACATAAGTGGAGACAAAAAATTGAGAGTAAATAAGTTTGTATTTTCTTATGCATTTTGATGACTTCAGGAGACAATCATTCAACTCTTCATTAACTGGGCATTTAATGTTTCAATCCAACTACAGTAATATGAGAACACAAAATGATGATTTATACACTTGAAATGTCCTAAAATTTCAATTCAGAAAGAGTTAAATATGAAAAGTGTAGAAAAATATTAAAATAAAGACTGAAACTATTGACATTAACTGGAAGATTACCTTTCACCCTGCCGGTGTTGTTGAAAAATACTGCCGCGAACACGAATCACAAAACAGTCTCTTACACAATAATAAACTGGTGCTTGATGCCATACATAATAGGGCTATCAATGGAAACAGCATAAAAACAAATGCTCGTATCAGTGAAAGTTGTCGGGAATATAAGTTGGGGTTTTCATCACTTGATATTGCTTCCAATTTGTGAAGTTTTGGGCCAATTTTAAGAAAAAAATAGAATTCAAAAGATGGGGTTATTATGGACAAAATATTCAGAACTTTATTGGTCAAACATCTATGGACATTTCTAGCAAATTATTATTTTTTTTTTCAATCTGTTTTTCTATATTTTTTAAAAGTCGATTGAGATATTCAGAAATCATACTCGTATATTTTTTAGCACTTTAGGGACTCGGGAAAACGGACAAAATACGGCGAAATGACATGCATGAATCTGTTCAAAAAGGCATGAATCTGTTCAAAATAAAAAAAAGTTCCGCATAACTTGTTTTGAATTACTGCGAAATTTACAAATGCCGGCATCAGCTTTGAGACAAACCATTTATTTTTTTTGGCTTAACATACGCGTAAAAAGCATAGACTTGAAACCTGTCCTGGAGAGGCTAAGTGCCATTTTGACCTATGGAAGTAGCTCAAATATTGACCAAGCACTGCAACTTCATGTGAGACTAAGGAATCAAGTCAAGTGATCTCAATTGGAATATAGAGCAGGGGCGGATCCAGGATTTGAAAAACGTCAAAAATTACCGGGGGGCTGAAAGGCTAAACTTGTCCAAAATGGGCTGATTTTGCAAGATTTTGCAGAATTACCGGGAGGCGCGCGCCCCCTCCGCCCCCTCCCTAGATCCGCGCCTGTAGAGGGATGCCTACAGGCAGGTAAACAAAGTGACAGACCAAAATAACAAACAGGAAGACAAACATAATGACAAAAAGACCATCGTAAATACAATTAATGTCTCCATTTTCATGGAGCTAGTGGAAAGATAATGGTACAAGACCTGCCAAGGCTTATAGTGCTGCAGAAATCAAGTGGAAGGGTCTAGATTTCACCAGCCAGCGGCCGGAATAATAAAACATTTGCAGCATAGCTAAAATGCTCATGGGTTGGTAGTGCATGAAAATAGTGATTGACAAAATTAAAAGTGATGGCAATTTGCATAAACCAAATTTTTCAAAAATGGCTCCATTTTAAAGGTAGTAAGCATACTGGGTGGACTTAGTGTTGGAATGTATGATGTCTGGGTCAAGAGATTCATATACAATTGCCAGATTGTCTGAGTCTGGAAATTTATTTAAACAGCGATTTTTCAAGATGGTCGACATCTCTGCAAAGAAAAACCGCATATTTTCTTTATTATAAAACCCTAAGAAGATGATTTTGTGTCAAAAATGAGTGTTTTCTGGGTCAAGGAGTTAAATAAAACTATCTCAAAAACGTAGGAGAAATACAAAAGTGATGTTTATGTGCATTTGTCACTTTCCCAAGATAGCCCAATTTTAAGTACAAGTACCAAGAGTGTTAACTTACTTCAATGTCAGGCTTAAGTGGCAAAGTGATAAAATATATTAACACACAGATGCTTGATAATTAATATCAACACAGAATCCTCAGTAACCCCTCCTAACTGCGCTTTATGGCACCTATGAACGAAAAACCCCAACAATGACTATCAATAGGTGTGCACGTGACCAGACAATTTAATTGTTCCACCAAGTTAATCATCGTAGCCCGTAAGGAACCATTACGGCATGCAATTTATTAAGGGGTTAACATTTTGACACAGACCTACGACCAGAGTAATCCTATGGCCTTCTGCAATTCTTGCAGATGACACAAAAAAATGGGGATATTTCGATGAGAGACGGCCAAATTGCCCACCAAATAGAGGGTTTTTGGGTGACAAATTTGCAAAATTTTCAAAACAATGGGGTCTTTGGGTAAAATGTTTTTGGTGACAGTGGTAAAAATTTTAAAAAAAAAGGGTCTTTGGGTGAGATTTACCAAAAATATGGGGCCTTTGGGTGACAGTGATGCTGAATGATAATGGGGTCTTACAGCCTTACATATGCATCACCTTCCACTGGGCGTGGCCCATCAAATAGTAAAAGATAAAGGTAGTGCTTTAAACAACCCCTTGGGGAGTGATTTTTCGGGGATTTTTTGCGCGTCCACTGGACGGTTAATCCAATGAAATATAATTTTAGCGTCCGAAAAGGCACAAAGAGCGTCCTGGATGCCAAACGCAACTTAGTGCGACCCCTGCCCAAGATAGCCCAATTTTACGTACAATACCAAGTCAGGTGGAATGTGGCAAAGTGATAAATGTATTTAACCAGATTCTTGATAATTAATATCAAAAACAGAACCTCAGTAACTCCTCCTTAGAAACTTCTAACTGCGCTTGGCCCATTTGAACAAAACCCCCAAAAATATTGACTACCAACACTAGGTGTGCACGTGGACCATGACCATTTAATTGTCGAAATTTGGGGCCACTTTACTCTTGACATATCTGGAACAAACAAACAATAGGTTCTATTAAAATAATAATGGTTTTTTTTTATTAAATCGATTTCTTTAAAAAATAAGTTGACAAGTATACTGTACATATAAAGTAGTCAAGGTGTCTTATTGGATGTCACATTGTAGTCCCTGAAAACCTGACTACACGACTACATCTGAAGTTAGGAGAAAATATGCTTTAAAATCTTGACAAAAAACATCCATTTTGTCACCAAAACGTCATCCTAGGTGCTGTAGGCCTATAGCATGAGGTATAAACGAATTTTGTATTTTTATATTGACATTGCTGGAAAAACTAATACGTTGAAACTTGGCCATTACTTGTTATATCACAGACAGTTTTGTAAATAGTTATTGCACTCCTTGACCCAGAAAAGAAATCTTTAATTTGACAACACAATCATCTTCCTTAGGACTATATAGTAAGAAAGATAAGGTTTTGTGTAATAAAAGGTCAGCCATCTTGGAAAATATCGGCACATGTAACTTTCTAGTTTGGGGAATAATTGTTTTGAACTCATTGACCCAGAAAAAAACATTTTTTACACCAAAATTGTCGTCTTAGGTGTTTTTGGCTTTAAGATGGTTCAATTTGGAAAATGGCGTCGTATGCAAAGTGCCACCACTTTTAATTTTATCATCACCCAGGTGTCAAGGAAACTCCACACCCTATACGGTTATTTTAGCTATGATGAAAATTGTTATTAGTCCGCCCCCGGTACCAGTCTCCCAAAATGGTGGGGCTGCAGCCACTATTAACCATAGGCAGACAGTGTTGAGACAGAATGGGAAGCCTGTTTAACTCAAGAGAGCCCATTTGGGCTTCTAAAACAAGGTTTTGGCAAACACATACTGATGGTCTTGCCATGATTGCATCAGCTTACAACAATGAGGTATGCAAGCGGCTATTAATCCTAGCAACGCCATACGTAATTCCCTAGTTAGTGCTTTGCCGAATGGTCGCCATCGTGGAGGACAACCCCAGTGTGTTTACAATTGCGCGTGTACACAAATCTACGGCTGTAACACCATGCAAGACCAATGTCAAATATTTCAATTTCCCAATTACTTACAGCAATAAAGAACTATCTCACTAAAAAGACTATTGGCGAAATCATCTTTACCTTATCCAGTGGACACAGAAAAATACTGAGATAAATTTCGGAATAGACAGTATAAAACACGGCCTGCATCCTGAAACTCAAAAAGTGTTGCCACATGTAGTGGTCAGCATAAACAACTTCATTCCTTCGAAAGTCATACCATGATCAACTAAAATTGTTTGGGGTTGGGCTGCAAGATCGGTTGTTATCAGGCCTAAAATATTGCTGAATGTCTAGGTACTTCTGAGCTGTTTAGTACTAGTTAAATTGTTGTTTAATTTTCGTTTGCTTTCCGATAGATTTTTGTTTTTTTTTTTATTATCATTAGAAAACACGCTATGAAAACAACCCATTTAACAAACGGAGCTTTTCGCATTCTCATACAAGTACACCTCCCAATCGCGCCTCCTATTACATGTAAGAGTCTGAAAAAAACTAAACAAGGGTAAAGATACTGTGAATGCATTTGTCATCGAGACCGCTCAGAACTACGTAAATTAAACAAACATGAATACTTTACCTATAGAGATAACTTACGCCTATAACATCTCACAACTGCGCCGAAGCCGTCGAAACCAGTGGTCGAAACCCAATGACGTAAATAAAATCAGGTCGAAAACAAATGAAACAAAACAAACCAAAACAAACACAACAAACTGGCCAAATAAAAACAAAAAGAACAACAACATTTTTGTGGGAAAAAAATCGCCAATGCCGCGCCGTTTTCTCATTTCAGGGAGAGTTCTTGTTTCCGCGCGTCACACGGGGATGTTCCATACGGGAAGCTCGGTAGAATTGATGCACTGTCCGTTGTGGAACTATTCCCGCACCCTTATACACAAAGAAACAAAAATCAGCAGTTGCGGCTACGAAGTTAATATTGCTAACAAAATGTGATAGTCATGATGGTAAGCCTAATAGCTATAATTTCCGGTAATTATTTTTACAATGATTTCATGAAGACCGGGCAGAAAAGTTTAAATGCACGAAATTAGCCGAAAGGCTTCTCCGGGTGTGTGCTATCGTTGTTTTATTTCTAATGTAACAGAAAATAAATGTATAATTGTTGATTTAAGTGCAATTTTTCGTAAAAGTTCACTTTAATATGATCTGTTTTAAAATAAAACGTATTTAAAAAAACATATAGAAGGAGAAACTTGTTATTTCATAGGAAATTAATAGGCCTAAGATACACCGCTGAAAGTGCCGTGTCTATGTGGCTTTACTCGGCACGCGGCACTCGCCAGTGAGCAGCGAAGGCTAACGTCCAGGGTTCAGGTTGTCCTCCAACATGTGCGGCTCGGCCATCCGTAGATAGTGGGTCTTTACGCAAGAGGTGTTAATGGCTGATGACGTAGTACTGCAACCCTACTATAACTATGAAAAATGGAATCTATTGCAGGTATTAACTTAGCAGTTCTTAAGGATATGTACCGCGTTGTGGCACTGGTTGTGTGTTTATTGATGCTATTTTTTTTTTTTTTCCCATTTTTGTTTTTTGGATAGATAGATGTCATCAGTGTAAACCAATAGAATGATAAGAAAATATTTTTTTATGATATCATATTGAAAATCTATCTAAACTGTAAGTGGTTTTCTGGTGAATTATGCTATAGCCTATCCTTTCAGTGGTGAAATATAGATCCTAGGATCTTGAGTTAAAATAATATCTTGCTAATGGGCCTATACTCAAGGCTGGTCAGGTTTTACGAGGAGGGCAACCCCAATTTTCAAAAATCCTGTTTTTTGCATAATACATAGTGCTTGTCATACATAACCACTGGTAAATATAAGCTCAAATCGAAGTCCCTTCAATTGAAAATCACAACTGTGTTAAAAAGTCGGATCGGAATTTTTGTATACACGTTTATCCTATGGACATACTACTATAGGCCTAAATGTTACTGCATCAAACGAAAAATCAGATTCATCTCAAACTTGGAATTTTAGTCTTGTGACTATTTTTTTATTTACACACAAAAAATATATTCGAAATCCTGAGTCAGCCTTTGATTTGTTGAGTAGGGCACACCATTTTATACAGGGCCTGCACAGGAGTGGCAAGTACCGATCACACTGGTCATCAGCTTGTATGACTTTGTGCAACCTCACCATATTTTTCAAGCTTTGGGAGTCAAATTCCAATTCTCATGTTCTCATAGAGGTTGACACCTGTATAACAGTATTGGTGTTGCACCACCACCAGAACTGAGAAATTCTAA
>JAMKCH010030691.1:0-17947 GCA_023653785.1 Ophioderma brevispina | reverse complement strand
AACAGAACATGTCACGTCACTATTGATGGTGTTAATTCTGCCAGCGTCAACTTACTTTATGGTGCTCCCCAGGGCTCAGTAATTGGCCCTCTTTCATTTACAATGTATGTGCGCCCAATTGGCGATATTTTAAGAAAGCATGGGGTTCCTTTTCATATGTATGCTGATGACATCCAGATCTATGTGCCCTTTAATCCCACCCTTCCCGGTGAGGCTGCTTGTACTCTATTTAGACTATCAAAATGCATAATGGAAGTTCAGCAATAGATGCTTGTCAATAAACTCAAACTCAATCAAGATAAGACTGAGTTTCTTATCATTGCATCCCACAAACACCATCACTTACTTAAAGACACAGAACTTGTCTTGGATCAGGGCACTACCATCAGTCCTTCTCCTTTTGTGAGAAATCTTGGTGTGACATTTGACAAATTCATGAATATGACTGATCATGTTACTAATGTGAGCAAATCTGTCAATTATCACATTCGCATCTTAAACAGAATCAGATATTACATTGACAAAGATACTTGTCATGCAGCGGTCAGAGCATTAGTTACGTCCCGACTTGACTACTGCAATTCCTTGCTCAATGGCATTACAGCCAAGAATCTGAATCGTCTGCAAAGTCTACAGAATATTAGCAGCACGCATAATTTATAAGATGCCAAAATACACACACACACATCTCCTCTAATTAATGAGCTTCACTGGCTACGTATTCCTCAGCGCATTCAATTCAAAACTCTATAACACTTGTTTTTAAAGCTCTTCATGATGAGGCTCCGGGCTACATTGCTGAACTGCTTCATATTTACTCTTCCAATTACAATCTACGTTCATCTTGTCGTACTACATTAGAAATTTCTCGGACGAAGAAATTGGCCGGTGATCGTTCATTCTCATGTATAGCACCTAAACTCTGGAACTCTATTCCTAAGGAACTTGCTAATGTCTATGACACTTCTCTGTTCAAAAAGCATCTTAAGACTCTCTTATTTGTTTAATATTTGTTGTTCTTTGTATTGTAAGCGCTTTGTAACCCTGGGAAAAGGCGCTATATCAAATGTTGTTATTATTATTATTATTATTTATGTTCATCTGATAGTTTTGTACATAGTTTAATTCCTTGACACCACAATTATCTTCATAGGCTATCAAATAGGAGATGTAAGGTTTGTGTCAATAAAATGTCAGCAATGTTGTTGTTAACAATTACAAAAAATCTGAAGGTACAGTAACTAAGATTTTAAACGATCTTGAATTGCCAACCTTGGAAACAAGACGTAAGAACATACGTGTCACAACAATGTACAAAATACAAAATAATGCCATATCCATCCCAATACCTGATTATGTTCAGAGGCAACTGGCTCACACAACTAGGCAATATCATCCCTTGAAATTCCGTCCAATGAAGGCACGCAGCAACGTATACAAAACAGCTTCTTTCCCCGTACACTACTGGATTGGAATGCATTGCCAAACTCCTCAATTGAATCAAGTAATATCGAGAGTTTTAAATCTGCAATTTGTAATTAGGTTAATCTGTATTCCCGGTCATTTTGGTTGACCACGGTTTTGCTCATCAGGTGCTCTTTTTTGTCTCTCAGTTGGATATCGCTTTATAGCGACTTTACTGAGTAATTATTAGATTTAGATTTAAATAGACGGGAAAATGTCGGCAATATATGCAACGTTTGACTAGTTTTGGTAAAAGTTGTATGAAATTCTCTTGAACAAGAAAAAAAAAACATTTTAACAAAAACACAAAAATTGTAGTCTTAGCCGTTTTTTTTGTCTTTAACATGTCCTCCATTATTGAAAATGCCGTCGTATGCAATGCCACCCTTTTAATTTTCTCATCACCGTTTTTTCAGACGGGTCAATTTTATAGCTACTATCGTTCGAGCGGGCCAAACCCTAGTAGCGCTAGCTGATTTAAATGGGAGCGGTCACAAAAACGGGTTGATCACTCTTCACATACGCAAAAGTTAAAGAGACATTACTGGATTTTCCCAAGCCTCGTTTAATTTGCCTTTATATGCCCTTTAATGTTTATGTCAAGCGCTGTCAAGATTTAGGCCCCCCTATCTCAACCTGAGCTATGAAGCCAGGTGAACACTTAATTAATACTCTCTGCCAAATTTAATGTGCAAACCAAGGAACCGACGCACTCCCAAGGCCCCCCCCCCCCAGTTGGGTAGCTGTGGTAGGAGGAAAGGGGCTTACCACACATGACGTACTATACTGGGGCATGAGGGAAGCCCTCTTGCCATAGTCTTGGTAAGAAAGTTGAGGAAAATCGTGAAATTTTGATGGTAAATCATGAAAAATCAGT
This sequence comes from Ophioderma brevispina, assembly GCA_023653785.1. NCBI lineage: Eukaryota > Metazoa > Echinodermata > Ophiuroidea > Amphilepidida > Ophiodermatidae > Ophioderma > Ophioderma brevispina. Next base: position 15,606 of record JAMKCH010030691.1, on the reverse strand, counting down.
CGTTTTTGGACCTATCCTCCGATCGGGATTAATTTCCCCTGAACTGACTGACTTTGCCTGACCTTTTGCCAGCTATGGCTCAGAACTGCTACTTTCTTGGCCACACATGGGTGCCATCTAAGGCACTGAACGACCACTCCCATAGATACTATGGGATTCTTCGCATACTACTTTACTCCCTTAAACATGTCCAAGGGGGTTAAAGTCGGGGGGGGGTGTTAGTTATGACGGCGTATGTTAGGCTGTTAACACCCAGTATCATTGTCACTCAACTGTATTTTTTGAAACCATCGCCATCCAACTCCCATTTTTTTGCGACAATTTTGAAATCTTTCACTTTTACCCAAAGACTTACCTTAGAAAATGTCGCCAGCACAAAAATATCGCCCTTATTTTGGGCAATTTGGCTGTCTATCACCCAAGAACCATTTTGGCACATTCTCTATCACTGATTGCCCCTAGCTTTGAAAGCACCAGCTTAAGCTTAAACCCATATTTTTCCATAGGGCGGTGTGTGTCCCGATCAATCGAGCCGGATGTAAAATTCAACATTTTTGGGTGCGCTTTGTTACAAAATTCCCACACAGAACAATAATAATTCGAAAGACTATTTCCAGACTGAAATGCAAGGATAAATAAATGGTGGTACCATCGGCCTATTGGGCAAATCTGCTCCGTTCCGGCAGGCACAGAGCCTAAGATGGTGGCCAATTCTGTATCTGTTGCCCTGGCAGTGGCGGCGCCAGACCAGACTTCTTTTTCGGGGAGGGAGGATTCGGGGGTTAGGGGGGGGGAGAATTTAAATTTTTGGGGAAACTCAAATTTGAAGATTGTTAACCTACGGAAATTTTTCTGACTCATCACATACTTTCACATCAAAAACTAATTGAAATATCGGCGCGAAACTTTACAGCATTGGGTGGGGGTAAAGGCAATCCCGGGGGAGGTTGGTTTGGGTAGGGGACGTTGCCTTCCGAGAGTCTGGAAAAGTAGGACCCAGAGCATACAATTTTTTTGCCAAAAAAGGGACCATACCTATACCAGCGAGCGAAGATGCAAATTTGGGCAAAATTTGCCATTTATTTCCCAAATGTTGGCATTTTTAAAGCAAAATTTGGAAATTTTGGCTTCGGATTGAGGAAAATTGAATATATTTCCCAACAATTTTTAGAAAATTTTGGATTCCGATGAGAAAATTGACTAATTTTCCAACAAATTTGAGAAACTTTTGAAAAAACAACCCCACCCATCGCTACTATACCAAAAATTAACATGAAAAATGATTATACCAGAAGGAGAAAATGGAACCGATGTCTGTGGCACGACCCCGTATGATCATTTGTGATGAATACCCCCTGAGGGCAATTACTATCAAAATATAAATCATTTTATTACTTAAATCGGGCCATGAGAAAAGTTTAAAAACCCGACCCCCATTGCTTTACCAAAAGTGGCATGAAACAAGGGTCATTGATATACTAGAAGGTTGAAAAATGGGACCGATGTCTGTGGCACATCCCTATATGGTTATTTGTGTTGAGACCCCCCACCGGGTCAATTCTATCAAAATTAAATCTGTATAATTATAATTATACGTAAATACTGCCAAATTAATGTTGGCAAACCAAGGAACACGCACGCACTCCCAAAGACCCCCCCCCCCCCCAGTGGGTAGCTTGTGGTGGAGGAAAGGGGGCCTTCTCAGTGGGACGTAGCTCCTACTGGGGAATGAGGGAAGCCCTCTTGCATGTCTTGGGAAGAAGTTGAGGAAAATCGGGAAATTTTGATGGTTAAACATGGAAAATCAGTCGTTTTTGGACGCTATCCTTCGATCGGGATGAATTGCCCATGAACGGACTGACTTCCCCTGAACGCACTTTTGCCAGCTAGGCATCAGAACTGCTACTTTCTTGGCCACACATGAGTGCCATATAAGAGCACTGAAAGGACCAGCCTCCATAGAGATCTATGTGATTCTTCGCTACTCCCTAAACAGTCCAAGGGATAATTAAGCGGGGGGGGGGGGGTCGGGGGTTAGTTGATGACGCGAAGTTTAAGCGGTTGTTAACACCCAGATCTTGATCACTCTCAGCTGTATTTTGAAACCATCGCATCCAAAGACTCCCATTTTTTCGACAAATTTGAAATCTTTCCCCAAAGACTACTTTAGAAAATGTCGCAAGCAAAAAAAATCGCCCTTATTTATGGGCAATTTGGCTGTCTATCCCCAAGAACCCATTTGGCACAGTTCTAAACCGAATGCCCCCTAGATTTCAAAGCACAGCCTAAGGCATTAAACCATTTTCCTACGGCGGTGTTCCCGATCAATCGGAGGTAAAATTCAATTTTTAGTGCGCTTTGTACAAAATTCAAATGAACAAATAATAATGTTGAAAGACTATATTTCCAGACTGGAATTCAACGTGATAACCAAATAAGTGGTACATAGGGCCTATTTGTGCAAATTCTTGCTCCTTCCGGGCACAGCAGAGCTACAGATGGTGGAATTCTGTATAGGCCTACCTTTGCTCCGATCCTAGGCCATTCTGCATGTTCCGTATCTGTTCCTCTGGCAGTGGCGGCGCCAGACTTCTTTTTCGGGGGAGGGGGAAAATTCGGGGTAGGGGTGGGGAAGAAATTTAAAATTTTGGGGAACTCAAATTTGCAGATTGTTAACCTACGGGAATGTTTCTGGCTCTAACATACTCTCACATCAAAACGCACTAAAATATCGGCGCGAAACTATACAGATTGGGTGGGGGTAAAGGCATTTCCCGGAGAAGGGTGAGGTTTTGTTTTGTTTTACCCTGGTTCAGGGACGTGCCTCCGAGAGTCTGGAGGTAGGCCTACATAGCTATCCCATTTTGCCAAAAAAGGGACCGAAACCTATACCATCGATGCAAATTTGGGCCCAAATTTGCCCCATTTATTTCCCAAAAGTTGATTTTAAAGCCAAATTTGGACAATTTTTGGCTCTTCGGATTGAGGAAATTTGACTAATTTTCCAACAATTTTTAGAAAATTTTGGCTTCCGCGGTTGAGAACATTTGACTAATTTTACAACAAATTTGAGAAACTTTTGAAAAAAAACCCACCCATTGCTATCCAAATTAACATTGAAAAAATGATATACCAGAAGCCGAAAAATGGGACCGATGTCGGTCTGGCTGGCACGAACCCGTTTGGTCATTTGTGTTGAGAACCCCTGAGGGCAATTCTATTCAAAATTAAATATTTTTAGCACTTCAAATCGGGCCATGAGAAATTAAAAAAAAAACCACGACCCATTTGCCATACCACACTTGGCATGAAAAAAAGGGTCATGATATTACCAGAAGGTTGAAAATGGGACCGATGACTGTGGCACATCCCCGTATGGTCAATTGTTTGAGACCCCCCCCCACCACCGGGTCAATTCTATCAAAATTAATTAAATCTTTATATACATTACATCGGGCATTCCACTTTTAATTGCATGCGCTGCAGGTTGTAAAACAGAATGCTTTCTAGACTATATATAGCCTAAGTTATATTGACTTTAGGCTAAAATGTTTAGTCATTTCATATTCGACCGCCACAGCCTTTCTGCGGCATTGACAGTACTAACATATTACCAAGGACGCGAATGTCCAGTCAGTTCGGTTGTATTCTATAAATAGTCAGAGGAAAAGGTCACCAATTATGTCTTCCAAAAAATACTTAATGATCAGTTAATTAATACTCACAAAATAGTTTAAACGTATTGTCCAACTGATATATGAGGTACTTATCCTCTTATTTTTTGGTTTCCAAAAAATAATAATTTTAGAATAAAATCATCAAAGATTGTCAAACTCGGCCCACAGCGATCACGATGAACGCGCGAGAACAAAAAGGTACGAGTTCGAATGTTTTGCGTCAAAATAACACGTTGGTGATAATTAGAAAGTCTTTTAATGAATTACAATACGTAGTATAAATCAATCTTGAATGTTTTGCAGTAGGCCTTCTTATTGTTCTATTTTATCCCCAAGAAATAATTTTACCTAGAAATAGCACAAAGGTCAAACTGCGAAGGAGCAGGGGTAATTAGCCACGAACATGGATTGACAACTCGTACCCAGAAAAGGGTACCCTCAATTTACGTATTTACTCTTTGTTTCTTGCCCCGCGCGGGAGCGCGGGGCTAAGATGTTGATTAACTGACAGGACATGGAGATTTTTCTGCCATTGAAGCCTGAAGAGCCTTGCCGTCATAACAAATTTTTCATGACAATTGAAAAGGATGAACAGTGCTTAAAATTACGTAATGTTGTGATGAACATGGCATAAATATAATGCAAACACAAAATAGTTTTTTTGTAAGTTACAAATGATGATACAGTGTGAGATAGATTGTTTTTCAGTGTTTTTATACAAATTTATATTGGATCTGAACAAGGTTCTATTCCACGTGTGAAGTGGGGGTCAATTAAATACACTGATCTCTACACACCAGTTGGGCGAAGTTCCAGCAGTGCCTGGTTATATATCATGTGCATATTCTGAAATATTGACAATTTCTTGACAGCTGGCTTCAGTTACGATGGTAGAGTTAGACTATTTAGGTATACAGTAAACTGGACAAGAGTATAGTGAACTTGAGTTATAGTTTACGATAACCACTATTTATACATCAGTTTTCATAAAAGTCATACATACCCTAGCATTTTGTGTTTGGAAACATGTTATTTATCTCTCAATTCTTGGCTATGTTCGGATGTTTTAAATAAATCTGCATTGCGCGGGGCATACTTGGTGCCAGCCACCAACAGGTTTTCTTGTACTTACTTGGTATCTGCTACGGTTGACAACATGTTTAGCTATCTTTAAAACAGTTTTTTGCATCTCAATTGAAATCTAAATCATCTATCAGCAGTTTGAATACATTAAACCCAGAGCACTCGAGAGACACGTGGGAAGGGTATTACTGAAGAGGGTTACACATTCAACATGGCGACCTCAGCGGTAACATGGCAGCCTCAGGGAAAACACCATGGCGAATTGGGCGAAGTTCGATCTTTATAGTATAGATGATGACAAATGTTATGATTCCGGCCCCTGATACCACTCTCATACAACTGGTTGGTGATGCTTCGCACTCTTTGTTCAGCAAACGTTTGGTTTGAAAAACATCTGTAGCACTTTCGAACAACATGGAACACACCCATTATAATGGTCACTTTTAGAAAAAAAAATCTAATTAAACGGGCGCCCCCTCAAACGCTTTTCAGGTTTGTTATAGAATTGAAAATTGGGTATTAGAAATATACAGTGTTTTCTTCATATAGCAATATCCCATCCAAAAACACTAAAGTCCCAAAAACCGAATGGTATTCCGGTCCTACATTAATGAAATGAACACATTTTCAAAACACTGATTTTGTAAGAGCTTGGGAACACCATGGGTTCGACAAACACATCCGGTGTCACATTCAAAATGATATTCAAATGACTAATGAGTTTTAAATACAGGGGGTCCCAGAATAATTAGTACCATCAAAACCCAAAATGTTTAATTTTTCCACCACATAAATATCAACGGCATTAGTATGTGGTTTAATAAACACGTTATTAGACTGGTAACCTTCCATAAGAATTTGATTCACGAAAACGGTCAATCAAAGTGAAAAATACAATCAATGTGTTGAGATGCTAATTTCATTTGGGCTAAGCGGGAAAAATCTGTTGTGTATGTTTTTTGTGCAACAGGTGCTAGATCCTTGGAAACGGTATTAAGAACCATTGACGTTGTTGTGGTTCGAATATAAGATAACCATGGACCTCCTTTCTTCGATACCAAAATAAGTCCCAGTATGAGTCAGAATGATGATGTCATAAAGTTCGCCTAGGCGCAATTTTCGGGGTGGTGCACACAAGCATTAATTGTTATATGTCTCTTGAAGTGTCTGCATAGAAAGTACTCCTAAAACCCCAAAACTACAAACCTAAATCTTTTGCCATGATTTAGAACCAAAACCGGAGCGGCATCTGACATACCAATATTTGTGCAAAAATAATGCTGTCGCCAGTGTGATATGACACGAAAGATACAACAGGAAGATGCTAAAAACATATACCTTTATTCTCTAATTTCCAAGGATGATAAGTGGTTACAAAAAAAGTTTGGTAAGTCGAGGGATTAACACACACATTTTGTTTTTGTTGTTTGTTTTTACTGTTTTCAATTTGCCCAAGGTAGGATGTATCGACATGCTGTGGATGTCACATTCCAACACAACTGAGTGAAGGCCTATATTTACTTTGAGTTATATATTCCTATGTTTTATGTGATTTAAATTCGTGTGGAAGATTGAGGCGGAAAGTTATATATTGAAACATGTTATTAACCAAAACGATTTAATTTGATCCAAATTGTGTTAAAAAATTGACAAAGTATTTGTGCGATGGTCCTTGTGTTACGGGACCTACTTGCTGCGAAATAAGATTGACCGAAAAATGGCAAGGACAAGGACGAACAAAGCATCGTGTATTATGCCATAATAAATCAAACGAACAACAGATACCTTCCATTTAATTAAACAATGGAAAGTAACAATTGTTTTTCAAAATAGGCAATATGAATATTGAGAATAGAATTGATTCTGTTCAACCTGAAAATGAAATGAGGTTTGTTGAAATAATGAAAGCATAATTCAAATAAGAATTGGCATTAAGTAAAATGTTACGCAAAGAGCATTCGCCTTGTGTGTGGAAAGGTCCGGGGTTCATTCCCTGCCCGGCGTGGATGTCCAGGAAATTTTCTACTAGGGTGTTCCCGCTTATGCCTGTACTTGTATGTCCGATGTTAAATAATTTCCCTATTTTCTAGTATGCGATGCGTGTTTCTTTCTCCACTTTTAATTATAATATGTTAAGAAATGCGGGCAAGAGTAATCAGTAATGAATCTCGTGTACTAGTGTTGTATCGTCCTTGCTATATATATCCCCTCTCCTGGCCGTTACGATGCGCTAGTCCCTCAACCCTACTCGTAATTCTTGTATATTAGCCTGGCTGGTAAGCACCATCAGAATTGATCTCGCACACTGCTGTCTTGTCCTGTTGTCTGTCTGTACTGTTAACTGGATCGCTCGCCATTACTACTTAGGCATCTGTTAACAGCCCCCCGTTATCAGGCGGCCTTATATCTTAGTGGTTATAGCATTCGCCTTGTGTGCAAAGGTTCCCGGGGTTCAATTCCCTGCCCAGGCGTGGATGTCCAGGATTTTTTCTAGTGTGTTCACGCTTAGGCATGTTGTGTATGTCCAGGTTAATATTGTTCCCTATGTTGTGCTAGTATGCGATGCGTGTTTTCTTTTCCTCCACTTTGAATTATAAAATGTTAAGGAATGCGGGCAAGTATCAGTAATGATCTAGTGTTGGGTGTAAGTCAATTGATATAATATCCCTCCAGTGTACGATGCGCTAGTCTAATACCTACTCGTGTATTACTTGTATATTAGATTGGCGGGTAAGCATCAGAAATGATCGCGCACACTGCTGTTTGGTCCTTTGTGTATGTCTGTACTGTATACCTGGATCGCTACTTAGGCTATGTTAACAGCCCCGTTTATCAGGGCGGCCTGGTTAGCTTAGTGGTTAGAGCATTGCCTGGTGCGGAAAAAGGTCCGGGGTTCAATTCCCTGCCCAGGCGTGGATGTCCAGGATATTTTCTAGGGTGTCACGCTTAGGCATGTTGTGTATGTCCATGTTAAATAATTTTCCCTATGTTCTAGTATTGCGAGCGTGTTTCTTTTCTCCCTTGAATTATAATATGTTACGAAATGCGCGGCAGTCAGTAATGAGCTCGTGACTAGGGTGTATCGTCATTTGCGATAGATATCCCTCCATGGTACGTGCGCTAGTCTCATACCTACTCTGGATTACTTGTATATAGACTGGCGGGGTTAAGCCATCAGAAATGATCTCTCACACTGCTGTCTTGTCCTGGTTTTGAATGTCTTACGGTATACCTGGACGCTCAGCCATTACTACTTAGGATCTGTAACAGCCCCGTTTATCAGGGCGGCCTGAGTAGCTTGTGGTTCGAGCATTCGCCTGGTGCGAAAGGTCCGGGTCAATTCCCTGCCAGGCGTGGATCTCCAGGATATTTTCTAGGGTGTTCCCGCTTAGGCATGTTGTGTATGTCATGTTAAATTAATTGTTCCCTTAGTTCTAGTATGCGATTGGTGTTTCTTTCTCCACTTGGAATTATAATATGTTAAGAAATGCGGGCAAGTTATGCAGTTAACTGATCTCGTGTACTAGTGTGTATCGTCATTGGGGGCCCTATATATCCCTACAGTGTACGATGCGCTAGTCTCATACCTACTCTGTATTACTTGTATAGTAGACTGGCGGGAAGCATCAGAAATGATTCCCCCTCCGGACCACAAGCTTGTCTTGTCCTGGGTGTATGTCTGTACTGTATACCTGAGATCGCTCAGCCATTACTACTTACGCCATGTTAACAGCCCCGTTTATCAGGGCGGGCATGAGTAGCTAGTGGTTAGAGCATTCGCTTGTGTGCGAAAGGTCCGGGGTCCTTCCCTGCCCAGGCGTGGATGTCCAGGATATTTCTAGGTGTTCACGCTTAGGAATGTTGTGTCTGCCAGTGTTAAATAATTGTTCCCTATTTCTAGTATGCCGATGGGTTTCTTTCTCCACTTTGAATTATAAAAAAAAAAAACAAAATTGGTGTTTTTTTTTTGTTTAAAAACCCACCCCCGCTTGGTTTTTTTTTTAAAAAATGCGGCGTATAACCCCCCCCCCCCCCCCCCCCCCCACGGGAACAAAATTGGAACACCATGCACACTGATAACGAAGCAAACGCCTTTAAAACTGTTCTTAAAAAACGTCGCTTTAACTGTCAGCCGGTGAATCGAAAATGTGCACATAACGGTAAAAAACGTCTTTTAACTGATGTTTAGTGAATATCTTTAACATTGTAGCCATCTGTTGGTGGTTTGAAGGGCAGTGAGGAAAAGAACTTAATTAACTAGTGTGCAAAAACCCACCCAGTATTATTTTCCGTCGCCCAATTATTGCAACCTGCCAAAATCCCCAAGCTAACCCACAACGCGTAAATCTTCCGCCCCAAAAATTTGCCTCAAAACTTAAAATCAATGCCGTGGGCCTTGGATAATTAATGTTCTTGGTTCAAATTTGGCAATTAAATCAATTTTGGTAAGAGAATGTCTATTACATACTTTCAAACCAAATCACAAGAGCCGCTCTCACACTTGTTCGTAACCGTATCCACTTAAACAGAAGGTGCATAGTGAAAACCTGATCAAAGAACACATGCTTTAATTAGCAAAAGCAATGATGACAAACTGTAACTAGCCTATATCAAGCTCTAGTGTATTTGTATATTTGTTGACTGATGCCAGTGGTATATACAGGTGTATCAAAACAAATGTGTATGGCATACTGCTGACTCTGACCTCGATATGTTCCTTCAACTTCAACTTTTCTGACATAATCTTAATACTCATTCCATACTATTATATTGTGAACAAAATGAAAGAAATTGCTTGAAAAAATGAAGTAGATATGAAAGGTTTTGTACACCTTCCGATTTTTCTCCCATTTCAATGGAATTTACAAAGTAAACAACATTTTGAGTAAAATGATAGATACCTCACTCATTATTGTCAATGATATTCTTCGTGAAAGTGGTTTATTGTGGGACTGGCATGTTAAAAGTAATAACAAATCATTCTTTCTTTTCAAACAATAATAATATAAAGCCTCTAAGTTTGTCAAACAATTGTTTGCATAAAATATTGCACAAAATGATATAGATCAAAAAAATCATGGATCAAACAGCATGTTTAAACAATTTTAAACAGATTTTAGATGGGAGTTCTTTGCATAAATATATTGCACAAAATCAACTTGATCACATTCTAATGAAACTCTTCTTCAATCAATGACATGTTTTAAAACAAATTTGAAACAGATAAAGTATTTTGCATAAGAGTTTTTTTTGCATAACAATATTGCACAAAATAACACTGTTCCAAAACCACTTTGATATTGCTCTTACCGAGTTCACAAAGTCATTCAGTTCAGTTTCAAAACTCTATAAACGTTATGTATAAATAGTCTTTTGAGCTTGGCAAAGAAATTATTATAATAATGTCTCTTTTCTTAATTCTCCAATGAAGTCTTCCTTCAACATCGATTTATAAATTTGAATTTGAAGAATTGTCTTCAAAGTTATTTCAGTTTCTGTTGTTTAACGGTAAAATACCGGAATCCTGCTGCCGGTATATTCTACCGCTAAATACCAACAACCCTAAAGATGAATTTGTTGTTATGATTGAAGAGAAGTTTTGATGTTTTATCGATGTTTGTATATGAAGAAAACACATGATTTCTATTCAAGTCATTAAAATGCTCAAGAATATCTTAAATACAGTAATACACTGTAAAAACAGTGTTTAGAAAGTGAAGGCAAGGTGGTGTTTAGAGGGTAAATGTTTAGCAATTAAACACTTTGTGTTTAGAAATTAAACACATGGTGTTTAGAAATTAAACATTTGGTGTTTAGAAATTAAACAGTTGGCGTTTAGATATTTGACATGTTTAGAGATTAAACGCTTCTAAACGTTCTTAAAAAACAAAAATTAAAAAAAATCTCAGTGCCCCTCCCCCGATTGCGAAATAATGGGGACGCGCATCTTTATACGGCGAGTTTAAAGAGACACTGGCACATTTGAAAAATAGTGCGCCCTCAAGATTTCTCAAAATCGATATTTTTGCATGGTTGTAAAGCTTTTATATACCACAGCCCTCACCCGAAATGATTAAGACCAAATCAGCTTCCTTATGGGTCAACGGAAAACGATTTTGTAATTTAGCGTCGTCGGCGACGCGTAATTCAGCAGAGACGAAAATGGCGTTTAAAACACAAGAACACACACGCCGTATGCAGTGTCCCACGCTATGCACACTGTTGATGGTCTAAACTTTGTGTTTTAATATCAGTGAGTACGAGTCAAAATAGTTCATGTAATAATACACATTTGTGATTAAAATGATGGGAAACTTAAAAGTTAGCCTACAAAATTACCGGGATATCTTTATCCTCATCTCAATGTCCCTATCTGTTTTGGGGTATGTCTTTTTTGTGTAAAAATATATCTCTGTTCTGCACAATGGTCTAGTAGACTGTAGTTGGAGAGCAAAATGAATGAAATTTAATATGTTGTGAAAAAATTGACAGTGCCGCTGTAGGACGCGATGCATAGATGACTCCGAAAAAAAAATGAACGAAAAGGGGCGTGGTTTATTACGACGCAACTCTCAGGAATGTGATAAAGATCCAAAATTGAGTATTCAGTCATATAAGCAAAATCTAGATAAATAATTTTAAAAAAAAAACTTCCGCAACCGTGCATGGTATACACATTGGACCATACGGTTTTCAGCAACAACGAATACGTAAGGCATTGTTCTCTACATGTACGAATTTTGATCCTCATTGGTCAAAAAGGTGTCATCACCAATGTGATTTGGAAAGACCGGTTCGTTTCAAATGACGTAATTTAAGACGCTATTGGCTAGACGAAAGTTTTGTAGGAGGAGATAAGAAATGTAGACCGCTTAGGCCTGTCTATATAAGGAGATGTCTGATCGGAAAAAGTTTCATTCTCTGATCACCACACCGAAGTTGTCGGAGATCAGAAGGCTAAAGATATATTTGCGGTATAGAGATTACAGGTAAGTTCAGCTTGATCTTGTATCACGGTCTTTCTCTTCTCAACTTTATCTCTTTTGATAAGCATTGTACTACGTTCCAATTTCTACTCTTCGTGTTTTCCCCGTTGTCTTTCTCTCCCCTTTCCCTGGTGAGTACTTTGTTGTTCTCTTTCTATCTTCTATCTCAAAGATTATCAGAGTGAAACGTGGTACAAAAGAGTAATAGATTAATGATCTTACGGTGAAGACACTATCAGTGACTTTCGAAAGAGGCAAAAAAAATATTGAACTTTTCAGGGAACAGCTTAAAACTGAAGGATTAAGCCTGTAGAATCTCATAACTTACTTGTTCCAACGGAAGATTGACAGAAAAAGAAGAAAACGGCAGTGTTTTGACAGATACAAATCTCCGTGCGGACCATAATGACTAAAATATCGATTTTGTCTTGATTCGTTGCTTCTGGTCATATCATTTGTAGGATATATTAGGATATACCTATACTTTTTATAGACATGCACAAATCTTTATTTTTGATGGATTTTTTTTCTTTCGATTTTCTGATTTGATTTTAGCACATCACTGATGATAGTGCATTTAAGTAACTAGAGGGAGTTACCACGGTTTTTGACTGTGGTTAGAGTGAATAGGGTACGCTATTGAAAATATATATTTGTGAAATAAAAACGTCATATCTTAAAATCACCAAAATGTTGGGTGGAGCCTATAATTTTTAGCTCACGAAAATACATGGCCATATCGGGATATCGGGAAAATAATCACACTATCATGAATATATATTCCCTTGGCTCTGGACGCATAACCCCCGCAACCGCGCGCAAGTGGCTGTAAGCCCTGCTAGAGATGTTAGGAGTTTTTGGTTCACTTCTTCCAAAAGCACCAAATTTGGATCAGATGTTGCTCTACTAGACCATACTTTTTGATTTTGATGGGCGCCAAAAAGGGCGACCCTGGATGCGCCATAATGAACAAATCCAAATGGCCCTCGCACAAAAATTGCCAAATGTACTTATTAAAATGGCTATAACTCCTAATTGATACCACTATTTAGGTTTTTTTTTGTTCACGAGAATCCAAGTTCCAATTGTTCGTAATTATGAGAGGTCAAGTAGTTCATCCTTTAAAGTATGAATTAAAGGTCAATTGGGGGGTCAAAATCCAAAATGCCGCCGGCATAAAAATTGACAACTGTAATTATAAAATGGCGGTTATAACTCATAAATGATACCAATGTTTTAAAATTTTTTTGGTCAGAGAGGCTTAATTTCAATGCAAATCTTAGTATAAGAGGTCAAGTGCATCCTTTAAAGTTGACTTCGTAAACGTCATTTTGGGGTTCAAAAAATCTAAAAGGCCCGCATAAAAATGCGGGAAAAAAAATTGCCAACTGTAATTTAATTATCAAATGGCTATAAAATCATAAATGATACTACCTTTAGGTGTTGTTTTGGTCAAGAGGTCAATTTCAATGTTATGGTAATTATGATGATCAAGTTCAGCCATCGAAGTCGACTACGCTTAAAGGTCATTTTGTGGTCACAATTGTTTGTACCTTTTTCTTTGGATCAGGTCGGGTATAGAGAATGTTAGAATGTTGTTCCGCTTTATTAGTATCGGATACTGGTTGTGAAGCCATTTCAGCCTTTTTTGACATATTCGGCATGAAGGGCTTGACCAGTTTCACAGATTTGGGGAGATGTGAAGTAGCGACAGCTCTTCCAGTAACTCTGTGTATCTAGTGATACAAGCTCCGATGTTACAAGGAAAGGATAGCCCAGCTGAATAGGCCATGATACGTTTGCGATTTAACCATCGTTTCGTGCTAAGCACTGGGGATTACTTACTTCCTCACTAAATTTAAAAATATTATGCAAACCAGGAAAAGCTTTACCCCAAATTGAAAAGAGTGCACATTATTAGAAAAAAGAATAAAATGTCAACCTCAATTTACTTCCAGAATCAGTGACCAATACGTACACGTAAACTCAAGCGAACAAAAGAGCTATTGATATTCAACAATTCAACCAAAAACACTTCGGATATTTTTCTCATCAGGTATGCAAGTCCATTGTTATGCCCACACTGTTTGTGTTGAAACATTTACCAAGCTACATCTCAGGGTTTTGGTTATCACTTCCCCGGATCGAGCTCTAGGCAGATGTTTCATAACCATATGAAAGGGCAACATTTAATCACTCGCTCTGAGGTTTTAAAAATTGAGGTCGCTAGAATACCATTGCCTTTCTTGGTAACTTGAAATAGATAGAAAAAAGGTTTTAAAGACAATAACTAGCGGTTTAGGTTATGCACAAATTAGGTCGCCCTTGCAAAAGGGCTTTTCTAACATGAAATTTTCTCCCTTTACAATTTATTTCGAAAAACATTATTTTAATCATCTGGTCAGAAGGTTAATGAAACACACAGTAGAATCTCAGATTTCTTATCGCGAACGAGGAAAGAACTCACGCCAATGCAGCCAGGACATTACATTCGCAATTGCTTCAACTGCGGCACAATAAACAATGGACCAGATGTTAAAGAATGTGAAGTGTGTTCCGGCCGATTATTGAGTATCATAGTCCCATTGTTCACTTGAGCATTTGACGGTTTAATTTTTTTTTATATCCATTGGTCACTGATATTCTAGAAATAAAGTTGAGGTGATGGTTGACATTTTATTCATTTCTAAATAAGTTGCACCCCTTTTGTGGCGGACAAAGCTTTTCCTGGTTAAAAATAATACTGTTTTAATTTTACGTGAAGGAAATAAGTAATCCCCCGGTCTGGAGCACGAATATTTAATTCAAAGGCCAACATTGTATCACGTACCATAGCCTAGAATGATAGGCCACATCCTTTCAAAACTTGACTTGCAGGCGGTGTCCTTCCTCATGATGAGCGGTCGATTTACAGATGATGGGTCGGCAATTTGCTAAAATTCCTCAACTACCCGCGCGCAATCAGGTCCGGCCAGCATAAAGAGTGTAACAGCGTCAAGGTTCTCATAGAGCCCTGCTGCTCCGACCATGTGTCTGGAGGGTTTTGTTGGACTGTCATGGGCTTGATTACAATCGATCAGAAATCTGTTTTAAAAGGAGCCCAGGAGTTGGAGTTCTACACATGTTGCCTTACAAACCAGTCCTTAACCAAGATCTGGAGGAGGGCTACTATAATCGCACTCCCCAAACAAGCCTGTCGACAACCCTAAGAAAGAACTACCGCATAATATCACTACTGTGTGTTCCTTTTTCAAACTTTGAGAGGATGATCCTGCCCGGCTGGAGCCCGTAGTCTAACCCCATCTGCCTGACGAACAAGCAGGATTTTGCCGTGGCCGGAGCCACGTCCAAAGATTGTAAAAAACTCACAAATGAGTATTGAGGAAGCTGTGAAAAACGTCGCAAGGCACGCGTCATCTTGGTGGACCTTACGGCAGCATATGACAACATGTGGACCACCAGGGCCTGACACTCAAGTTCTCAGGACCACCTCCTGGATCGTCACCTTGTACAACTTCATATTGTAATGCTGCCAAAACAGGTTTGCTTTTTTTAGATTATTCTCAAGACCAGTGGCATGGACAGAGTATAGTCATCTGCGTCCTATGAGGAAACGGCCATTACAACTAGGATCTGTCTGGCTCCCATGCTGTTCAACTGTATATCGGCGATTTACCTCAACAACATCTAGAGAATATGGTTACGCCGACGAATTGCCCTTCTACACTCGCGACAGCAGCTGGACAGACGTAGAACGTGCACTTACTGCAGGTATATTGGCCCTACTTGCAGCATATCTCAAGACCTGGCGACTGAGCTGAGCGAGCCAAGACCACTGCAATGCCTTCCATATCAACCCA
>JAMKCH010030690.1:0-16080 GCA_023653785.1 Ophioderma brevispina | reverse complement strand
TACAAAATCACCGGGGGTGAAACTGATTGAAACGTATTCCTTATATTGCGTCATTAGTGTTCCATAATACTCGCTGTGGAGAATTGCGGTAACAGAAATAAACAAGGCCTGATTTGTACTTCCAGTTATATCATTTTCAAATCTACCTCTCTCTCCGCTCAAAAAACGACGTTTTGAATGAAATTTTAAGATTGCCTTCCATCATATAGAATACAGTGCCATCTTCCTCTTGCAAAGGTAGCTCATATATTACGGCAGAAGCACTTCGACCATTCTCCGACCAGGGCTGTTAGGCGCGAAGAAAAAAATGTCCATGTGACCGGTTACATAACATTATTTTTTGTTCTGTTACCTCCATTGGTCTTGGCTGCCAGCGAATCTTTCATCAACGAACGTTGCCGCCTATCGCGCATTTCCTCATTTTGGGGATTTTTATGACAACAACCAAATAAAAAAAACCTGATACGGAATAAGCATGAGACACAGCTCTTTGCTGCATGTTATATTTACGTTACCTATCGAATAGCTGTCTTTTGTTTTATTCTTTATTATTGGTTATATAATAGTAAAAAAAGAGGATATTGTTATTTGATTTATATTGTTCGTCTCATTGTAATGTATTCTTTAACACAGTCATGATTGTCTTGGGAGATCGCGGCCCCACTGGTTGGGTATCCCCTTTGGTGCTGAGTCATGAAATAGAGTGTTCTACATACTGTTTAAAATAAACCGTAAAAAACAGGGATTTGACTGGCAGCTGGGACTCTAAACGTACAGAACGTAATACTGGAGCCGTAAAAAACGCAACCAATGCAGGGAAGCGTAAAAAAAACGGCTTAAAATCCAGCTTCAACGTTACATTTTTGGTTTTTGCCTTTGTTTTAAACAATAGTAAAGGAGATCATCACGCTAGATTTGCTTATTGTTCTCGCTGGGTTGATGGGAGCGGACATGTTGCCAACAAATAAGCAGGTGTGTGATGGATTGTTAGAATTTTTGCGGATTATATAGTGTGGCTCACAAAATGTCACTGTTATGCTAAGTTTTTAAAAAAGCGGGACTAATGTCAACCGAAACGCTTGATTCAGCATGTAATGCTCGTGTAGAGCCATTCATATTAAGTCCCTTCAATGCTACATGCTATACAATCACTTGAAATTCCCCGCGTTAAAAATCAATATGAGGGGCAACATTCAATGCATCCGTGGAAATGACACTATTTTGCTATCTGGCCAGCTGAACGGTGGATGTGGACAGGGTGGACTTCAATTGGCTCGTTATTTGTATTGAAGTGTAATATGTGAATTATTATTTCTCTTTATTGGAATATAATCACTGCAGATGTGCGTCGATTCAAGGCATACAAACCTATTAGACCATCAGATACTCAAAGTAAATACTTGTTTTGACAATCATCATGGGACAACTATAGACATGACGCAGCGATGGCCGCGAGTGGCGAAACGTCACTATGGCCGTGAGATTATGGTTACATGGATGCGCCCATTAGTTCCCGATTTCATTTTTGCCTTCTAATTAAGATAATTAATTTTTTGTAACACCATCATGTGAGAATTGTTTCAACACTAATTTATCACATATGTAAACTAAAAATAGTGTTTATGTCCCTTTTACATTCAAACGTTATTACAATCCTCAGACTCAAATTGTCACGTTTGGTAGCTATGCCATCATACAAACGTTTGTATTTACGTTACCACCTGGTTTTGTAAAAAAAGTTTATATTTCAGGCAAACAATTTTTGAGAAAAAACGGAATAAACAAAGGGAAAAACGTGAAAAAATAATGATTTACACCATTTTAATATATACCTTTGTTTTATATGTAATGTTACACATGTCACCAATTACTTAATTATGATATGAATAAACTTAATACCTGTACCTTACATAGAATCGAACCTGGGCCTTAAGGATTACAAGTCTACACCTTATCCCTACACTACATGACTTTACTGATACCCGACGCTAAAATAAATATATATATGTATGTAACAAAAAACTACTTTTTCAAATTAAACTAAATATAATACAAAAGGAAAAAGAGTTTTTAAACTATTTTTAAAAATGATAGTGAAAATAAGATTTTGCATTTTTTAATGACGTTACTTATTAAACGTATTTAACACATTCTATGGAAAACTATTTTTCATAGTTTTTCATAGTCTTTACAATTAAACAAGTAAGTTACAAAAGAACGTAATATTACGGAAAAATATAACAACGGTCAGCGTATAAATACTACCCTTTTTCAAAATGTGTAGTATTATTTTCTAGCCACTGTTTATTTACATTTTTCTGCTTCCAAATTGTAATTTTATGTTAGGTATAGGTAATAAAGCGGGAAGATTATTGAATAATTGGGGTTTACCGTAATTTAAAAGGTAAAGTCTGGTAAAATTAGGAACATTTTTAACAGTGCACCCATGTAGCCATTGTGATCTCCATTGAGTGCTGTACGCATGATTTGTTTCAGCACCGTACCCAAATGGCCTCGTCTACAAGGTCACGGTTTATTCCGCACATGTTGACATGGTAGCTAGGACACTCTCTCGTAGGGGACACTCAAATATTTGCAAAACACATAATGAAACGCTTATAAACGATATTCTCCAACGAAGTGTGTCACGAGAGCACACGCAGTAGATTTACGAAAGTTAGGTTCATTCAGGAAAAGCCGAGAACTCATTGACAGCCAGGCATAGTATTTAGAGATGGGGTAAACCGATCAAATATAGTGGAATAGACTGTACCATTAAAAAATACAGGTTTATCAAGACTGCGTGAGGTGCTTATAAGATTGTGAAGATGGAATTTCACTCCTTTTAATGATTTTCAATATTTAGAGCGAACATGGTGAATTTTACTGAATTTACTGTATCCGAAGGTGAGTTTTTCACTCTTTTACATTTAGCAAGTGCCACTCAATGCATACATGGAAATACAGTCCCTATATGCCCCAAGGAAAAGGAACCACGGTGAATGTGTTTACACCCTCACACCTAAATCTCTTGTCATCTGTTTCTCTTCTTTCTTCTCCTTTTTTCTTAATTCCCGTCTCCCCCTCTCTAACTTATTTTTCTCTCCTCCTTTTTCCACCCACGTTAAATACAGTGATCACTTTCGTATGCTATTTGATTACATGCATCAATTAATTTTACGCACTTTAAAGGGGAGCAATCCTGTACATTCATAAATCCATCATGTGTCACGTTTTATATGCTTGAAATTTGATTAACTAGGGAGATCTGTCCTAGATTTTCTACACTAAGTCCTATTGCAGCTTTAATTTGGTCCATGCTATAAACACAAGATGTCATGTTCTTCACAATGTATGCTACAAACCCTGCTAAAAATGTACACATGCTAATGGATAATCATTTTCTTCTTTCTTTCTTTACAAGTCATGATAAAGTCTTTTTCGCCAAAAAGTCGCAGGAATTACTTTGGACGATCAAGGGAGTTGGTATGTTGAACACGTTTTGTAAACGCAAAGGGTTAAATCGAAGAAATGTGTACGCTTGTCAAATAAGAGCCAGACGGTTGTGTGTACATTGATGAGAAGTCTTCAAATTACGCGCCTTCAAGGGACGTAAAAAAAAATCCAGTTTCAGCTTGGAATCGGCAAACCACTAAATATAGAGTTCCAGAAACGTTATAGTAGCGAGAAATACGTACAGTGCGCACACAATGGAAAACCTCCATAACAGGTCGTCCTTATCGGATCTGGCTTTTAAACTATAAACTAAACAGATGACGGAAATTGTTAGCATATTTGAAAAAATTCACTTTCATCGTACAACTTTATTTGCAATAACTTTGTGAGCAGTTAATGACTCAAAACGCATTGCTTGAAAGTTTGCCTTAGAGTGCATTTGAACGGGTGCATTTTTGGACAAATATGAGAAATGTTCATATGCCGCACTGGCATAAAAATGTATGAACATTTATCCTCTTGATAAAACCCCCGTCACTCTGCGCAACAGCAAACCAATGAATGCTGACTCAGATGCCTGGCAGTAACTTAATAGCGAAGGCTTAAAAGCCATTGCACTTCGAACAGTTTTTAAGGTACATTCCTTCATCAAAATGATCGTAACTGTGCCCTCTGAATAAACTAAATTTAGTTGAATCGCAAGCACTCGCTACAGAGAAGTGATGGCAGCGTACAGAAACTGTAGTATGCAGAAAACCTTTTGGGAATGCGTAGAAAATTTTCTCTTATATGGAGCACACGCTTAGACAAGTGACTCAAAGTTGATATTAAACTTATCCACCGGCTGCCTTTAGTTTCAGGTTGGAGCCTACATGGTAAGAAGACTCGCTCTGTTAGAACTCCTGGAGTTCCAATGAGCTGCACCCTTAACATAAAAGATGACCAAGATTGCCCGATCTGACAACTTCGTCAGATTACACAAGCAGAAAATGTTGTCAAATTATTCTTACGTGGTCTTGGAACAATAATCAAATCGAAGCAACAACAAACACAAAATTAGACGTACGACATCATATCGTGTGGGTTCTGCATACTGTCGAATCAGCATTTATGCTAGTTCTAAGAAAAGCGTTTGAAAAGTTGAGTTACTTATGAATGCGATGTATGAAATGAAATGATAGGAAATGGCTTATGTTAAGTGGTGTATGTTAAAGACCTGCATTGGTTACTAACTGACGAAGAATCAAAAATACCAAGAAACAACTGTTTTCTTATTCAAAAGGCCACTGAAGTGATTGACAGTTTCAAAACCTAAATGTTTGATCGCTGTGTTCTAAGGAGTGGAATTCGTATTCGATGCCATGAAATCCGTGATTTATAAATGTTGGTATGGTGAGATACTATAGCTAAGGGTTTTTACTATTTTAAAAATGATGATGCGATTGATGCCACGATGAGAAGAATAAACGATAGCGATGAGGATGATGCCGCTGTTTGATGATGATGAAAGACTAACGTCGCGATGATGAGTGATGATGATGATGCGATGATGATGATGACGATGATGATGATGACGATGATGACGATGATGACGACGACGACGAGGATGCGATGACGATGACAAAAATGCACCGATGGACGCGACGATGTTGCTGATGACGATGACGATGACGGCCGCTGGACGACGGACGATGACGATGACGGACGACGGACGACGTCTATTGCCCCACACTTGTGTTTATGCTTACAAACAGTGCATTTGTATACAACGGACTTTCATAATGCGGTTAAAATGGAACATTCAATGTTGCATTAATCGTTGTAAAAAATATTGCGTAGACTGACCACGATGACAACGAATTCAGAAAATAATAACTCTTACAAATTGACTCCTTAAAACTTAATATCTTTAATTAGTCGCCAATATGTTTTAACTAATTTTGCAGGAAAAAAAAAACACATTTCAGGAGTAATAAGTTAGAAGGAACACAAAATGCAGTGATGTTATATAAACTTAATAAATAGTATGCATGTTGCACCACATAATAAATATTGCCTAGAAATGATGAGCTCAGAAAAAATTATTTAAAATGTTACTGGAAATGTTTCATAACTCAAAAGGTTTGGAGGATAAGTGGTTATTACAACTTTATAATAAACCATAATTTTTCTCGTGTTCTTAAATTTCTCAGCTATCGAATAGTGCTATTTTTAAAGGGAATGTACACGCTTAAAATATATACCAAACTTGAAACGAATTAAACAGTTAAAGGGTAAATACTCAATAGTCAAATCTAACATTAATTCTAAACAATTTAGAGGGCACCCCTATGAGCTAGTAAAATCTCACTTCCATTGGCCACAGTTCAGTACCCTCAATCGCCAGTGCACTTAGAAAATACCCCCCTGGTTTTGGGGCAGGATATATGATCCCCAGATTACACAAGGTCAGTTCATGTCAATTATGTACAAGTACAACTCACTGAACTGTGGCTGGTGGATGAGATATTGTAACTTCAAGTGGACTAACGCTTTTACAAAAAACTTCCCAAAGAAAATATCCATTATGTTCCTGAAAGGCGAGTTTTTAGTAATTATTTAGTTTCAGAATACCAAGTTAACATCAAAGAAAATCAAACTTTACAATATATAATGTTTTACCGAGTCTATTTTTGTAACACGGTTTATTAAGGGGGTGGGAACCACCCCGAGAACTCCGTTTTCTATTGCTTCCAACATAACCTAAGTATGGCGTCACCATGACGTCAAATTTCACAAGTTGGCAAAAATTGGTTCATTCCCCAGACACACATCAGAGTATAAAATGTAAAAAATGAAATTTTGCATTAAACAGGTAGGAATATTGGATTTTCATGGGGTTGAGAAATGACTAGTTTTAATCAACATATTTAATTTTAGAGCCATTACAGTGCACAATATTTAAACAAATGAACTAATTATAAACTATCATTTATAGGCGAATAATTTGCCCGAGTAGGAAAAAACTAAATAATGGAGCCCTTATTTTTTTTTTTTTTTTCGCCCGAGGATATATTATGAGCCATAGATGTACTACAAAACCTTTATTTGTTTCTATTAACTAAAAACTTGATTTTATGTTGTTTGTTTGGTTGTTTGTAACGTTTTAAGGTAATTGCCTAATTTATGGTACTTGTATGCTGATGAATGAAAATTAAATGATAGAAAATGACATTAGCGGCTATTATTGCATGCTAATGGGCAGTAAACTGACCATCAGAACTGCTGCATTTTCCAATATAGGTAATAGAAGGTAATAGAAACACTACACCACCATCGACTTCGACGCTAACCCCGGTGAAGGTTGCTACCTGCGCATTTGTTAGTCAAAAATAATTATACGGGAAAAATGAAAGAATGTTTTTTAAACGTTTTGCGCACCGGAGAAAAAGTTTACCTGGGGTGGATTCCTCCCTTTGGTAATACGAGGCTTAATGTCACTATATCCCCCTAAAAGTGATAAATTTGGTTTATTTGTACAAATGGTAAAACTACAAAACTTCCTTTTCGCGAAGCACAGACCGTAGGTTTATTTAGTACAAGGTAACATAATCAAAACACACAAACATTAAAAAGTGAACTAACATGACCAAATCCCTCATGAAGTTAGAAAGGTAATCCCCAACGATTGCTCATCGATTTTGATCAATGAAGTAGCAATCTTTGTACCGCGAATACGTATTCGTCGCAATTTATGTGTGCTGTTGAGATATTTGGACACGAATAGCTATCGAATACGTATTCGATGTTAGTGAAACCCGTTTTATACAATGGGTGTTATTCGACTGCGCTATTTGGTCTAGGAGATGTAATTTCACTTTTATTTTTGAGTACAACTTAAAGGTACATAAAATGCAGCCAGAATCAATCCCATATAACTCAATTGACCAAAAAAAATCAGATTCGACACATGTCGTGACCACGATGATATGTTTAAGTTGTATAATCAGCAATTGAAACCACCGAGATCGCGGACTGCACAAATTGAACAAATTGTCGACAATCTAAGAACAGAAATCAATACCAACCAATGTTGTTTGGCCGGTTTCTGCCCAGTTCTGCGCTGCGCGGTTTCACTTATGTCAAATGATATTCACTAATGCGCACTAACACCCCCTCGAATGTTTTAGCTTTCAACCAGCCAATGACAATGACATCATTAGTCTGTTTTTTTTTGATTCCTTCTCTGCAGTTAGTGTCCACTTTAAACGGGCCTCGACCTTTGCCCACACCAAACCGAATCATTGTGACATGAATCCATTCTTAAGTTTGATCGTATGTAAACGATTACCACTTCACAGGGCACCAGCCAATCACTGATCAATGACTGCTATGGATGAGTGATTACCCACACAACTGTTGCATGACATTGCGAGTAGGCCTGGTTTTTACAATTTTGGAAGCCGTGTTAGAAATGGTCGTTTCGGATATATTTCAGTACGTATTCAACCAAATTACACCACCACTTATAGAAAATAAGATTATCTTGTTTGTCAGCTTCTACGAAGAGTATAGGTCTAAACCGTTTGTCATGACGGCTCTTGAATCTGCCAGCAATCACTCGCGATTTTTTGCCATAGAGTTAGCATTATCAACCCTAACCAAATACCACTCTTTATAAATTAACCATGTTCGGTTTTTCGGAATGTTCTATCACAAAAAATTCACATATTTATGGATGAATAATATATTCTACTTCGCTTCTACGAAGAAATCCCTGGAGCACTTTCCTCGCAACGATGTGAGTTTTCTCATGTCTTATGTGTTAAGTACAGAGTACGCATGATATGTCATAGGCCTATTGAATGCACGGTGTGCACAGTGAATAGGGAAATGGACAGTAAAGCTGCAAGATGTCACTTAATATGCATATTGCCGAAGGTACGTTTCATTTTGGAGGGGTGGGTTGCTAGCTACCCGCGAATTTCAAAAAGCGGAAAAAAGATGAAGTGGAGTAGATACATTATTATCTTTAGTTCAATTGTTGTGTTAATGCAGATAAAAGCTTAAAATTGTGTTATCAATTTTAAAATAATTTAAATATCTCCTGATTCGCACTGACAGAAGTTACTACATGCTTAATGGGGTCTACGTGTTTTTCCACCTCCGACATTCAACTAGCAATATTCTTGACTTTACTTTACTTGTGCTGTCAATATATCATATTTAGCCCAATTTTGAAAAAAGTGTTTGAAAATGGGAATTATTTTTGATCTTGTTGCCATGGTAACTACACAGGACCTCTAATTTGGCACGGGAAAAATGTAACTGCTTACCCGTACTTTCCATTTACAAACCAACTTAGAAATAGAAGAATGCATTGGTATAGTGGCGTAGAAAGCACTGAAGCCGGATTTTTGATATGGTTCCACGTCACCAGAGCTGACCAATCTGTAACTTTATGGTCATAATTCAAACTTGTCCAAATTGCAATTTTTAAAAAAAATCCGTCTTCATGGTTAATAGCCCTTTGGATGCTTGATATCTGTGCAAATTTCATGTTCATAAATCTTTCGTTGTTGAGTTACGTTCGTTCCCGTTTTCATAAAATCCCGATTTTCACCATTGAGATATCGAGCGAACTTAATCAAAATATTAACAATTGAAAAAACTAGTATTTGGCCCAAACCTGGAAAATGTTCTCTTATTTTAAATAATAATTATTACATTTTGTGCATTTTGGTGCAAATCGGGGAGATCTAATTGTTAAATTTATTTTTTTCAATTTCTTAATTAGCAATTGGAGAGTGAAATAAATAAGAACAATAGAAATTGCTGTCAAGAGTGAATATCGATGTTTGATGCATAATGCATTTATTTAATGTTTTAATACATTAATTTATGTTTTTTTTAAAGCATTGTATATGTGATCATATAATAAAAAAAATTATATTTGCTTAAAAATCACAGGGTGAGCACTTGTTACATCCAAATGTATACAAAAATACATCGAACGTGCAGAGATTGCTTGCTAAGGTGATGATTGGGTCACGTTAGCTGCGGAACCAGTCCCCAAGCAGGATATTTCTGCAAAATTGTTACTTGGCGTTCCTAGCTTGTCCGCGCGCGTAAAAACCACCCTTGCGTACACTGCTGCCGACATTCCGAAGATAGCAAGCAACAGGCTTTGGCCCTTTACCTGCTTCCAATGAAGAGACACTGTTAGAGGCCTAGGCTGTTCACAGACTTTAATGCGTTATTAAACAAACTTGTGTCAAAGGTTATATGCTACTTATAAACGGGCCATCAAATAACTAAATAGACTTCTTTTCCGTTCAGCAGCTTCTCTCCTAATTTTTCACACAACTTTTTTATGTCGTATTCGGAAGGAAAGTGTGTTTTCTTTCCCGGAGGATTTTGTTTTCCAACAAACCTTTCACCTATTAGATCTTATAGATGTTGTTAAATGCCACGGTTAAAGATAAACATGATGATTTAATATGATTTTATAGGCTAGGTTTCGTTGTTTGAAGGGAAATATCAGCTTGTCATTTAACCGGGAATTTCCGGCAGTTTAAGTAATTACGATCCTTATTATTGCCTCGTGTAAAATTAAGGAATATCCGAAAAAAAATTCACTTTTATGTACACTTTTTAATGTAAATATAAGACATTTTTTTTTTTAATACATTCAAACAGCATTTACGGCATTTTTATGGAAAACGATCAATTTACTAAAAAGAAGGATATTTCAGGTAACTATTTTACGGCGAAAGGACTCCTCCCGCAAAATAAAAAAGAATGTTTGATTATCTTTTCGTGAAGGGATTGAAGATTTACTTGGAAATGCATAATCATTTTAAAAAACATGAAGACAAGTCATTGCAAATTGAAAATCACTATTCAAATGATACTAGGCCTTTTTTTTTTTACATTTAGCCTGTTGATGCTCTTCCTCAAAAGCAAAAACCACATAATTTTGTGGCCCAGCGCCATTGCAGATAGTGGCCAACAAACTTGGAACAAAGACGACGTAGCAGTGCTCATATTTTTTAAGTTCCCAATGGAAACTTTTATTAATTCGTTTTTTAATTCGTTAAAAGGAACGAATCTCACAACAGTATTTAGAAAATGTAAAAGTATTATAGGTAGGCCTCTATTCGTCCAGCTAATGCTGGTGTAGAGTAGTGGCCTACCCGGCTTTTAAAATGGCATTCCAAAATCACGAAATGGGACACCCTTACTTTCACTTATCCCTTTCAAAACTTTTTCTTCACTTTCTTACCATAGTCTTTTAATTGATTCCCATCTTACATCACAACAACATAAAAATTACAAAGAGGGAAAAAAAACAATGCTTATAAGTTTTAATCAGTGAGCACATTTTGCGTGCTGTTTTTGGTCGCGTGTCAGCTATAAGCATTTGCCATGCGTGCACTCGGTGGCGGTGTTACGCACCTAAATAGCGCGTTGGTATTAGACTACTAAAAAAAATGCAGTTATTTTCGAAAATAACAGAAAAAGTAGTTAGGTGACCCCTAGCGTTTTTCTCAGCAATCGACAGATCTGTTAGGCACAATTGATTAAAATTTGGTGACAACGTTATAAGACTTTTTCTTAAATTAAAAATGTCAATGAAAAAAAATGAATTTTCCATAGGGACGTGTTGTACCAACTTTTCGAAAGTAGGTGTTTTTAATAGATTTTTTCTCAAAAACGAGCTTCGGTGACCCTATTTTTATTTCTGAATTTGACGTACATCGATGAAAGTGCATTTATACGAAATTTTAACAAATCTACTCGAACGGATATATTCGGGACCCAATCACCTTAAGGTGGATGCTGCATGATCGTGTGCACAGCCGGTCTACGGTCAGTACGCCGCCGGGATCTCAGTAGATTTAGAGCACCCTCCCTATGCAACAATCAGTCCATTTTTTTCGCGACATGACGCGAAGTTTTATGAGCATTCGCAACGCAGCAAATATTGCGTAGTATATTGCGCGAAATTTAAAAACCAAAAGGGCATCTTGTTGCTTGTTTTTCCATCAAATCTCATCTGGCGATATTGGCGAGATATAAACAATATAGAGGCAGGAAAAGAGAATATTCAACCG
This sequence comes from Ophioderma brevispina, assembly GCA_023653785.1. Classification (NCBI taxonomy): domain Eukaryota; kingdom Metazoa; phylum Echinodermata; class Ophiuroidea; order Amphilepidida; family Ophiodermatidae; genus Ophioderma; species Ophioderma brevispina. The sequence goes on along the minus strand of JAMKCH010030690.1, from coordinate 4,528 downwards.
TAGTTTCATCAATTTACCTGTACATCGTTTTAGAAACGGGGCCAATTGTTAGATTGTTGAAAAATTTTATAGGCTCCCCCGGAACATGCTTTTTGTTTGCAGTTGTGAGTTGTGATTGCAACCTCCAATTTGGACAAATCTGAAAGCAAGTTAGTGGAGAAAAACCTGCGCATGTCAACGATAAAGGCATTACATTTAGTATTATTTATTATTTACTATTTTATTTATCTTATTTTATTATCTTATTTATTTTATATATTTATTTATTTAGCACTTATTTGCACAGTATGTTGGGCGCTGATTACGGATTGAATACAAATATTCAATGTTCATCCAAATTGTGTATATGAAAATCAAAAACTGCCTGAGTTTAGCTGTAGGAAAATGCTTTGTGTTCCCTCCTTATTCAACAGTTCAAGATAAACATCTGGTATTAATAGTTTATTTGTTTGTACATGCAGTCATATCAAAAGAGATTTTAAACGATATACTCAGTGATTGACATAGAAAAAGGTCCAGAATCGATATTTATACAATGTTTTTGAAGATTGAGATACAGGGTTATTCAGAGATGATGTTGCCATTATGATACAATCAGTCGTAAGTCCCATAGAGAACCATTAAAAGGCTGTATGCTGAAAATCCATCCAATTCTGAGAGTCACTTTGTTTTGGTAAGCTTCCATTTCCCATGGGACCGATTCGTTGGGATTGTTCCAGATAGCCTTCAGATCGACAAATAAAACCAAAATTTGTAGGAATTTAAAAACAGTAGAAAGCCTATATTTCAGGGGTAAGGGGGTAAAGAGCTAGCTAGATATGCAGCGAAAAACAGAAAGTGTGAAAAGTACGTAGTCTACTTGTTTGTTTGTTTGTTGTTTATTTCTTCTTTAACCTGGGGCACTCAGTCAGAGTCAATACAAATAGCCTCTGTTCTTCCCTGAGGCCCAGGGTTCGACATAAAAAACATACAGTTATTAAATACAGTATAAAATATACAAAGACTACTAGCAAATATAACTTAAAATATTACAATTCATAATAATAATACAATCAATATTAACAGAGGCAATTAACAAAAAAAACAAATATTGAATATACAGTAAATATTTACATCGCCACCTATTAAAAACTAGAAGCAAGGGCCTCGCACACGTGCTCAAATTTATGACAAAGATATGTGATATAATTCAATTGCAATTATATTTATCTAATTATTTACAAACATGAAAATAGAAATTCTTAGAACAAGTTAATACATTCAGATCTAACAATAGTGAGAAGGCAAATGACGAAATTATAAGCAGTTTAATAATTCAGATACTAAACACATAGTTGGAACTTCTGATATTAAACAAAAAAAATTGTTAAGTACAAAACAATACTGCTGTTATTAGGCCCTATTAACAATTAAAGTTTGTTTTTAAAAACTGCTATGCTTGTTTGGAAGAGGACTTTTAATATCATTAGAAAGCGAATTCCATACGTGAACAAAATGATAGTCTGCCAGCTCCGTTTGGGTTTAAGGTAAGTAGCAATATTGCAAATGTGAACTACTATGATTGTATGTGGACCTATGGTGGTCCCTAACTAAAGTAAAATAATTTTGAAGTTTTCTGGAACAAGACCAGCAAGACATTTTAAACACAGTGAGGCAAAGATTTTTTCTTTCTACGATAAAGACAAAGAAAATTCCAGTTTAATTTGTGACGTAAAATGTTTGAGGGTGTCCTAACAGGAACTCTAAGAATAGCTCTCCCAGCACGATTTTGCACACGCGACGTTCCTACCCGCCTTTTGAGAGTACATTCACAATGCCCCAGATAACACGCACAAATAGGAATCACTACTGTTGTCACATGCCTCTTCGAACCACTGTTCACGGACACTGTTATAGCCAAAGCCGGCGCAAACCATAAACATTTTTGCGATAAAAATACAAAATAGAGAAATGTTGAATGCGAGGATAGGACTGCAAAAATGAATTTGAAATATTATTCCTTAGGGTGGTAAAATACCTCGTTCTTTCCAATCATCGAGGTATATCTAGAGTCAACCACTATAACGAAGAGTCACAGAATCAGCGATCTACATTCATAACCTCCTCGTCTGCAAACCGATCGCTTGCGCATCTTGGTGGATAGCGTGAGGCGTGAATAAAATTAGCTTTTGCAGAAACAGTGCAAATCACAACACTTTGCACTTTTTGTGCCACCTTTGTGGCAACACGAAACAAGTACGTCCGTGACCCCCAGTTTTTTATTTTATTTTTGTGACGCATGTGTTGGTAACCCTGACTATTAACATTAGAACAATTCCCGAGGCGTTTTCTTGCTGGTATCGATTTTAGCATCATTTAATCACATTTCCCATAGCACTGTGTGCAAATTTTGCACAAATGTGTTTTTTTATACGTAAATATCCGAAACGAAGGCCGTGACCCCCTATGTTTATTACATTGGAATCAGCCCAAGAAAATCCCTATTCAAATTTTACAAAATTCAGGAAGAATTCTATCACTGCAGCATCCCCTTAAATCGAGCATAAAATTTGGAAGGATTCATATTTCATCAAACAAAAAGCAATGAAAGCTGAAGTTTACCGCTTCCCTATCGTTATTATTTCAATTTGAAAACGTAGACCCCCCCCCTTAATTTGTAGTATTTTTTTATTGACCTGCAACCAGTACATAAGAGGAAAGAATTGCTAGATTAAGTGGACTTTATTATTTGTCTATATGATGTTTTATGATGCTTTGGTCACAAAGTCCGTTAATTTGATCTAACCGACTCCGACTCACTTTTGCTCTAAGAAGAAACGATCAATAATTAAAATTCCCATCTTTAATACCGATTGATTACTGTTCACAATCAAGTAACGGATTATATCTTAGAATGGCAGGGGCAAAGCCATGGGAAGAGGCAATAGGTCTTTGTTCCTCTCTCCAGTGATATTATCGTAGGTTAACGCACACTATGAACGTCACGGCATTGTTTTGTCGCTCCCATTATTTTGCACGAATGTAAGGTTGGAACAATAACACTCCATTCTAAATGTACGAATGGAGAGTTTTTATTAAAGTCTTCCATTCGTACATTTACGAATGGAGTGTTTTATTGTTCTAACTCTACATTCGTACAAAACAGTGGAACAACAAAACAATGCCATGACTGTGAAAAGTGTGCTTTAATAATAAAAATCCACGAAATTAAAAAGTATGTACGAAATATCATTCGTGGACTTCATTATTATTGTAACTATTAATTTAAACTCACAAGAAAATCAACATTAGATTAGCCTATACATAATCTTCGCAAATTTTTAAACATACAAAGGGTGTGGTGTCAATGCATGTAAATTGTGACATTTTGGGGCGTATGAGACCAAGTGTGATATTTTTTCTTTTGATTAGTTTATTCCTGGCTTTTATTTTGTATTTATTTTGATTGGTCGTTTATTACTTTAATCTCGCGCATGTTAAAATTGTTCATTTCACTTTGGGTATTTAATATTTGCGTAAATACGTTATTACGTTAACATTTATATAGTCCATTTTGTATTTCATATCCAATCGTTTTGTTATCATTATTTTGTTTTGGGTTGTGTACTGTTTTTATGTTGAGATTTTTGTTCATTAGGCCTAAAGGACTGCGCAACCAACAATTCACCTTTTTGATTTTGATTCTTGAGTTTATTGTTACGTTATAGACATTTTATTACTTGACATCTTGATCAGTTATCTTTTTAATTGTAGAGTAAAACGATGTCAAACTCACGAAGTGGAATCATACTCAGTGCAAGTATCAGATATAAACAGTGGGAACTAAAACTGTAAATCAAAACTGATTTAATAGAAGTCTTTTGCACGTGTTGGTGTTTAAACACACGTATTTAGTTAATCAGTTACACCACAACGTGTAATAGGAAGTTTATCTAAACCCGTGGTATTTAGGGAGCGGTCAATATTTTAATCGCGGGGGAGGGGGCAATGGATGCTGTATTTTTGTTCGGCAAAAAATCGCGTTTTCCCTTCGCTTCCTTTAAAAAATTCAACATTTTTCCTTGAAATTAGGTGAATTTTACCATATCAAATCCATGCTGCCTCCTCCTCCTCTTCTGAATTAATATTTTTCATACTCCCTCGTGCTTACAATTTGTTCCGTATTCTCCCTCAAATCTCCATTCCCTAGCGTAACTGACATCTACCTTACTTTTTTAAAATCGTTCTTTTGAAATTATACCATAGGCCATGTTTATATGCAAACAATTGAATGTGTATGTGCTAACCATTAGGCCTAAATGTTGAAATTATTCTAATGTTCACCTCCCTATACCTTCAGTGTTTGACTGTTTAAACATTTTTAAACAAGTGTTTAAGTAGTGTATAACAAAAAATTGCAGCGTGATCGTAGGGACAGTATTCGGCTTGACCATGATTTACTGATGGACACTTCGCAAGTGAAATCTTACCCATTATTATGAATTGATAATCCCTACCTGTCTACATTCGTCTCCGTTATTTACGCAGA
>JAMKCH010030689.1:0-17252 GCA_023653785.1 Ophioderma brevispina | reverse complement strand
TGTGGGATTGGTTCAAAACACCCCCCCCCCCCCGGGTTTTTTTTTTTTTTTTTTTTCCTATGGCCGGGGTTCTGTCCAATAGGATGGGCCTCAAAGCAATTTGCTTTGGTTGAGCAAAGTTATTACCCCAATGAAAAACACACCCCAATATCCTGTTCTAAGGGGAATTTCGTGATCCACAGCCTTGTCCCTCGACTTACCTAAAAGATGTTGAGATTTTTATATCATCTGAACCATTAGCCTTAGTAATCCATGTGTGCCCAATCTTACGTGCAAATTCGGTCGCATCGGTAAGAAATTTGCAATTTTGTATTTTCTCTCCGTTAACAGACAGAAATTACAGCATAGTAGCCTATGGGACCATGGGAAACGAGCAACTGCTCATAACACAAAACCACAAGATAATGCGAGAGAATCAAAAAAAATGTGGAAATGCAAGTTTTTAACTTATAAATCAGGGATAAGTGTGTAAAATTCCATATAACTGCCAGGGGAGGGCGGCCAAGAAATCCCAATTTCAGACGTCGCCATTGGTTTAACACGTAAAAGTGAAATCTTGACGAAAAATTCTGAATTTTTTTAATGTTGTCAAGGAATTTATTTTCTTATTCCAAAACCGTTGGAGCTGAAGAATCAACTCCACTGGAAGGGTTATTTCTGAATTTTTTGTATTAATAACGAACGAGGACGAGGTCGTATGTGGGTCATGGGAACACCCATGACAGCCCCACATCAAAACACCCAAATTGGTTTGTGGTTTGCACTCCGTATTGCTGTAGTTTCTTTTGACATTTTTGGTGAGTTGCTCTATTGAATGAGGCTTGGCCGCAACCGCCTGATAACTGCTTTAATATAGAAAAACAAGGCGGTTCTCGAACCACAAGTCTCGCCTGCTTTCGCGCATAACTGTAAGACAAAAAGCAGCACACCAGAGTGCAACTGTGCGAGTCCAGGGTATCCCCAAAAACTTGTGCAAGCAGATAAACTCCAATTTCTCAACTAGTTTTACTTCCCACTCTTTCATTTGACACCACCCTAGGGGTCACAACATTTTCCATTGTGGAGATATTAATCTTGAGAAGTCCTCAACAAGAGCATTTACTAAGATGTTTAGGAGTAGCACCCCCAGGTTTGCATTTTTATAGTATTCTATACCTCTCACTCTTTCATTTGACACCACCCTAGGGGTCACAACATTTTCCGTTGTGGAGATATTAATCTTGAAATGTCCCCAACATAAGCATAACCAAGAGATGTTTAGGAGTAGCACCACCGGGTTTGCATTTATAGTATTCTTTATTTCCTGCTCTTTCATTTGACACCACCCCAGGGGTCACAACATTTTCCATTGTGGAGATATTAATCATGAAAAGTTAAACAAAAATCCCTTAAAATCCACTAAAATTTAGTAAAAAATATGAAATTTTACTCAATTTGGCAACACTATTTTTGAAAATATCATGTGACCACATTTTAAATTTGAGTCCCATACGGGGTCTGGAAAGCGGTAAAACATCCAATTTTGTCTTTTCACATTTTCCAAGAAATGTAAACAGGCTGGCAACCCAAAAGACTGACCCACATCATTTGACACCACCCCAGGGGTCACAACATTTTCCATTGTGGAGATATTAATCATGAAAAGTCATGCAAAAATCCCTTAAAATTACCTAAATTTAGTAACAATATGAAAATTTACTCAATTTGGCAACACTCTTTTTGAAAATTTCATGTGACCACATTTTAAATTTGAGTCCCATACAGGGTCTGGAAAGCGGTAAAACGCCCAATTTTATGTATTTTCACATTTTCCAAGAAATGTAAACAGGCTGGCAACGCAAAAGACTGACCCACGTGCAACAACCAGAACTAGAAAAACCATTTAAATGAAAACATGGGCATTAGATATCTAGCTTAGCTGTATCTAATATCTATTGATGTTAAAACCTTTGTTGCTTTGTTGTGGTATACTCCCCCCGTTTTTGCTTTGATAAGTTTTGTTTTGTACACCACCAAATCACACACAGCCATATACTGCCAAATAAAGCAAATTTGGCTGAAATGGACCAAGCATTTGACATTAGTTGCAATTTTAAAATAATCAAAGAATGCCCCTTTCAGTGGCCCACATGCATTTTGACCAGAATTATGATTCACACATAAGATGTATGGCACAGTAGTTTCATGTAGCAAAAGAATTTTGCATAGCAAATGTACCATTACAGCAATATAGCAATTCGATATTTAATTAGATCATTGTATCAAAAAATGCACCTGTAATCGGCCTAATGCACTTGACTGGAATATTGATTTACACAAAAGATTAGGCATAGAAATCACATGTAGCGAAGGAATTTGAAATATCCAATGTACCATTTCAGAGATACAGTAATTACGGCAATTTAATTAGATCAATTGTATCAAAAAAATGCACCTTTAATCGCCCAAATACAACTTTGACCCAATTATGATTCACCACAAAAGAGGCATGGCAATAGTATTATTCATGTTGCGATTGGCATTTGCCCATCGATGTACCGTTTCAGAGAACAGTAAGTATGCATATTTAATTAGCTCATTTGCCTACCGAAGCCACATATACTCGCACTTCAAATCAGAAAGAGTGCGCCTCTGTAGGCTTCATGCAACAAAGGAATTGGCATATCCGACTGTACCATTTCAAAATTTATAGCGATACGCTGATTTTGCTATAATTAGCTCATTTGCATATTTAATTTGCCGAAATAACCCAAAAATCTAAATCAGGTCGAGAACCCTCAGCCCGCTTCCTTCCACCAGGTTACATATTATATGCCATACGGAATCCAGAAAACTGTACACAAGCCTTAGGGGAAAATTGTTGTAAATATGCAAATTAGATACTTCATTAGATATGGTGTGTGTGCCCCCAAAAAATCTAATCAGGTGCGAATCTCGACCCCGCTTCATTCCACCAAATTAAGTTACCTCACCGTAGCCTAAGAACTCCAGAAAAATCGTACACAGCCAGTTTACACAGCCGGACAGAAAGAGAGACGGACAGCAGACGGACAGACAGACAGAAAAGTGATACTAAGTCTCTGCCGACACAAAAGTTTTCAGGCGAGACAAAAACCACAAATACTGAAAAAATGACAGTATTTGAGAAATTTGTCTCCATTCCCGCAAATAGACATACAGCTTCGACGTCTCAAAATCTGGCAATAAACAGCTATTGTGGTTTACACCAGTAAAGAATAAACACAAGATCAATTAATGTTGTTTTAAGGTCAAACGTGTTTGATCATGGTGCACATATCACGCTGAAAATTGTGATATTCACCGGGAAAGGCTTTTTGATTCAAGTCGGAATTTTGAATATACGCACGTATAGAAATACGAATCAGATTAAAAAGTACTGCCTTGTCTTTAATACGACGGGATTTCAAAGCCAACACTTGCAGTTTATGTTTGCATCTCCATTGCCGTAACAAAAAATAAAAAATATGATTTTGATTTTTCGATATTTCGGATTAGCAATCGCTTGCTAATCCCTTTAAGGAGCTATAGTATCAATGAATTAACAGAAGGTGCTGAAAATCACAAAATGCACCTTAACATTCACTACAAAAATGATAAAAGTTGGCACAGACACTACCAAGCATTTGCTGTGAATTTTGTGTATCCGAGTATGTAATAGATGTCACTTTACTTCTAACCGTCACCCACCCCAACCCCCGCCCAGCACTTTCATTTGTTTTACATGCCTCAAGTCTTCTTAAATATTATAAAAATGTGTTAAACTTAGCTAAATCAGATAAACTTTATATTAAACAGTCCAATTGCACCACTAGAGTAATTGTGAAGGCTCAAAGACCTAACAAAAAAAATCAAAGAGAAATAGAACTTGTAGAACAATATTTAGCTGCATATGTTATTATTGACATGCATAACAAAGCAAGTAGGCTCTCAACCCAAAACAATAGGATAATAGAATGAAGGTAATTTATAGTAGATTTCACAAATAAGTGGACCTCATGAACGTTTTAGTCTGTCCATTCACCGTGAGGAATTATTTTAATGGCCACAGGTAAAAAAGTTTATGGACACTCTACAATTAGCGTAATGTAGCTCGAAATAAATGTTTGACATAAAATACATTATTTACATTAGATAGATGGATGTTTCAATTGAAGTATCAGATGAAAACACCAGTTATTCATTGAAACGTTATTTGAACCAGATACGTTCTAGCCCTTTCCTGTCATCATTATCAATGGTTTTTGTTCAACTGTCCATTATAGTTACGAAAAGCGGTCAGAGACCGTATTAAACCTATGGATATTCATCACACCGTTATTTTATCCGAAAGTGGTCTCTGGGGACACTTCGGAGAAAATAACGTCTGATTGAAGATTCATAGTTTTAAACAAAAAAAGGACCAATTGAAACAAGGAACTCTAGAAACACATCGGCCCTCAGGTGGTAAAATGAAAGAAATATACATAGTGAAAAGAATTCAATAATAAAAGCTAATTGTGGAACACAGTTTGCCATCTACTTGTTAGCTAATCTGTCGATATGATCAAGCAAAGTAGTGATTGTTGATCTGTTAAGTATGCAAATTTCTTCTTCACATTTTAAAGGGACAATCGAAACATTTGCTTCTTCATTGTTGAAAAATAAAAAACATGATTGAAAAGAAACAGGTGACTCAATACAAAGCTATTGTGATTGTCGGATTTACCTCTGATGTTAGATAATACCTTAAGTTATAGAAACGAATCAGCCAAGATAGTGATTCAAAGTCTTGGAAATCCTCAGTTGACTCAATCAAAAGCTTATTGGATTTGTAGGAAACCATCTTCGGTTTAGCTAATACATGTATAGAGTCAACGATCAGCCACGACGGGGGGATGAGCGATTCAAAGCATGGAAATCTTCAAAGACAATTTAAACAATTTTAAAAAACAATTTTACTTTAAAATGTTAACAATTGCTACCCATGGCGCCAGCCCAGATCACTGATATCGAGATTTTCAAAAATCAAAATTGGAAGGGAGAAGCGTATGCAAAAGAGAAGGGAATGTCTGCCTTTGATTTCTTGATATAACGCAATCGAGTGCTAGTGTTAGCCGTAAGACAGCTATATAGGAATTGCCTAAGATAGGACATCTTCTTAGATAAACTTTTAAGCATTTACCTGCAGGTCAAAATTCGGTAGTCACCTAGAATATAACTCTGGTATCAAGATCTTAATCGTGGTTCAGAATCCGGTGTCAGTATAAGGTAAAAAGGTTATTGACTGTATCGACTTAAAATATCACCTGCTACTAAATTAACCATTACACATGGCTTCTTAACAGTCATAGGATAATCTTCTCAATAGATGGGGCCATTTCTAACTCAGATCAGGCTTTCCTCACATAAAGATTATCTCTCAGAAGCGTAAACCTATTATCGACTATAGACATTGGTGTTAGACTCTGCACAAGTGAAACATAACAGCCAATTGGGTTTAATAAGAAAAAACCTACGCTGCTTCAAAGATATTAAAAAAGAAATAACACTCATTTCATCAAAATTAATAATATTCGTTATTGTCACGACGTATATGTAAGGATAAGAATTCAAACACACCGTTATGAAAAATAATGGAGTTTGATAAGGTCTTGCCTGTTAGGCTCCGACCTAGCGGCTCGCCTAGTCGGAGTCTAACAGGCTCACCAGACTTATCAAAACACAATTATTTTTAATAACGGTGTGTTTCTCACCTTTATCTATTACATAACTTACTTTTGACACTGCAAAATATCATTCATTCCTTATCACAGCATTGGAGAAAAAGTACGTGCATTCTTAATCGATGCCACACATAAACCCCACAATTAAGTTTTATTGGTCATCAAAAAAATGTCCAAACCCTGGTATTAACAGTTAGTGCAAAACGGATTTGAATCCCGGCCAACAATGCCCATAAATCCTTCAATAATTAATAGCCATTGAAATAAATGAATGCCATCAGTTCAAATAAGCCAATACAAACACTGCAAGGCTGTATATTGCGAGGACTTACCACAGATCACAATATACCCAACTTTCATCATACTTGCCACTTCCAGAGACCCACCAACTACCACCTCAAAATTTTGATTTGTGGTATATTGTGGTATAAGCTTTAGTAAGTTAGATAAATTCGTAACTAATACAAATTAGAATAACTCATCATATACTATTATACCACAGTAATAAACAAAACAGCAAACTGGCACCTAGGGCAAAATGTACCGGGAGGACCGAGATTAAATGCAGGCCAGGGGTAACCTTGGCCTTATAGATGACATGGCGCGGGGTGGGTGCAGGATATACGTGGATGTACCACACTTGGTATGCCAATGTTAAGATCACATACCACAAAACTACCACAAAAATATTGTAGATTCTGAACTATCAGATACCACAATATACCAACAATATACATTGTGTGGTATTTGTGGTCTAGAGCTTGTTAGGGGTAAAGGAAACTTTATCACCATGGTCACAATTAGTTTTGTAATGGCAACAAGGCCTAGTCTCTGCATGGCACCGACGGATTGCAACCCCATCAATGTCAACCCCGTCCAGCTAGCAAGGAGTCTCAGTAATTTGGAAATCTACTAAAAAAGAGTCAAAATCAGGTCTGACGTTACATCATTGCACCTACAAATAAAATTGGATAGTTGCATAAGAGATGTCAAAGGTGGCGGTGATGGGGCCTTGACATCATGGCCGGGTCAAGAACAAAGCGCTGTCCTGGCGGTTGGTATGCGTGAGCCCCTGTAGGGCTTTCAAAATTCGCGGCTCAATCAAGGTCAATGCCATTGATATAGCGGAGCGGCCGCCGAGCTTGAAAAGTGCTATAGTTTTAGAGTTTACACATACCCCACCGTACAACAAAACAACAAACCACTTTTATTTGAAGGATTAAAATATATAGATTTAAGACAATGATGGTTGTGGTTGAAAATATTGGGTGGCAGGGATGATTTCTATGCCGGACAATGAAAATTTGGGCTGCAAGTTTAAGCGAAATTATTATTGTTTATTTTTTAAAGGTAAAAATATTTTTACAATCTTATTTTTATCGTATCTTTTTGTTTTGCATATAGGTTTTATGCATTGCCATAAAGGGTTCAGGTAATACTCGTTGTTGTGGTGACATGTGATATACAAGGATGTTTTTGTTTTTTAGGAAAAAAAAAGGTGAGTTTGGGGCTAGGACCCTTAATATTGTATTTATATAAAAACAGGAAATCTATAATATAAATGGTCAGAGATGCTTAGTATTGCATGATTTGATTAAAATTTGTTTGCCTAAAGAAATTACTAAATCTTGATATTCTTAAGTTTTTAGCTCAAAAACGTGATTTTTTTTACCCAAAAAACACCCCTGCCACCAAGTTTTGACCACAACCATCAATTTTTTAAATATTAATACTATCTTTCGAATAGAAGTGGTTGCGTTAATTTTGTTGTACCGAGGGGGGAGGGTGGTGTCGACCAATTTGCAGTCCAACCGCTCCAACTAATACGTGCTGTAGCTGTATGGGATGTCTTCGAACCTCGTCACGTCAGTCGACCAGGTGCTAAGTGCCGTTTGTGAACATATGTCACATCATCGAAAAACACCATGAATAACACAAAAGTTGATCAGGCAATGATTGATACATTTCAAACTCCAGGGGAATAAATAGGCGCTATACATACAAGCATTGGTGATGATTATCGATCAATGTATTCTGTCCAATGAGCGATGCAACGTTTTACAAACCTATCTTATAAAATGGAACAATCCTGAAAACGTTTATGCTCATTGCGAATATTACGCTGGTTCCGATTCCTTGTTGAATGATGGCCAAAAATCACAGAAATTGAATTGGTGTGAAGAATACTTTTCAGCACGGCAGCTTAAAATCTGTTGGGTAATTAGAAAAATAACCCCAAACTTTTCTTTCACTATGTTTCCCGACATACTACCTTATCTAATATAATTACAAAAACGAGGGCGGTATAAGCTATTGAATGGACAGTAGTGAAAAGTTGGTTGAAGCAGTTTCAAGTTTACCGTCCTTGTTGGTCTGTGGTACCGTTGAAAGATTCATGCTCCGATGGGAGTAGGTTAAATTAACGGAGATCATCACCTACTCTTTGCTTATTGTTCGCGTGGGTTGAGGGGAGCGGAAATGTTGCCAAAAAATAAAGCAGAGATGTGGGACGGATTGTAGAAGTTTACGTGGGATTATATAGTGTGTCTCACAACATGTCACTGTATTTAATAGTTTTTAAACAAGCAGGATAAATGTTAGCCGACAAGGCTTCAGCATGTAATGCTGAAGTAGAGCCAGTTCATATTGGGACATTCCATGTGTACCTTGGGGAATGACACTTATTTTGCTACCTGGCCCGCTGAATGTGGACAAGTGGGACTTCAATTGTTTCTACTCTTGTGAGCAGTATTTCTTTATTGGAATATATCACTGAAGATGTGCAGAAATTAAAAGGATTACAAACCTAATTTACACATGGTAAAGACTCAAAAGTAAATTACTTTTGGTTTTGGCAATCATTCATGGTACAAACTATAGACATGCGTAGCAGGCCTACACAGATTCAGAAATCGTGTTAGTGGATATAACCCACTAACAACAGAGGAAGGGGTATTGAAAACCACTGACTATACATATTCAGAATTAGCAGTGTGAAATCAAGATGCCATTGTTTACATGCCTCCGTCTCTAAATACAATAAATATGAGCCTCACTTACCTAGAATCACATAGACATGAATCACATCCAATAGCATTCCTTAGACATTTTTCCAATGCTCACTATCCAAGAAAATCAGAGAAATTGGAAATTGAACACAGATTTAGAAAGTTTCTGTGTATGGTTGACAGAGAACAAAGGAAGATGTCAAGGAGTAGTTTCGCACCCCAATCATATTGCCATTTATTGGGTAACTATTAATGGAGGTCAATCATGTGGTTTATGTTTGGCGTGCAAGAGTGCACACACAATTGCAACGTAAAATGTCCGTAGTTAATTACAGTCTTGTTGATTCAAGTCGTGCTCACTCCTGTCAAATGAAAATAAACAGTAAATGATGATCAACAACCTTGCTGCTGTGCCAATCTCTGTTGTCTGTGTGTCTGAGGGTTGTCAATCAATCAAATTTATTTCATCTCAAACATCAAATATACAATATAGAATTAATTAGCACAATACAACAAACAAATATGCAATATAGAATATTAATTGTGCCTGATAAGCAATGTTGATGGGATGAGGACATGCTAAACGCTAGCGTGGGATTGTAGTTGCCCGTGAAAACAAAAGTGTTACAGGATAACTCTTGAATAAGATGGACGAACATACATTCCATGGAACCATACTTGGTAAAATCGATAATACAAAATACAATAAGTATAGTTTGCAAAGGAAAATTTTAAAGAAAAGAAATTGGATATGTATGAGCAGATTAGTGTGGAAAAATGGGCCTGGATTTAAAAAAGACAAATCATTTTAGACGTGGGGATCACGTTAACAAACGAAGGAACAACAACAAATCAGGACAAGACGATGTAGATGTACGACTAACCTACGGACAAAATAACAAGACAGGACGACCAGAATAAATAAATTCTAAACCGACTGAAAATTTTCAACTGCAACCAAAGTTGAAGCAGAAATTGATAACAGAGTTATGGAGAGAGGTCATTGTTGAAAAAAGAATAAAATAATAAAATTTTTTTTAAGTTAGTTTTGAAAGACGCAAAGGAAGGGGAATTTTTTAGGTGATCAGGTAGGTTTTCCAAAAATAGAGGGCTTAGAACTTTGGAGTGTTTTCTGGCAAAAAACTGTGTCGTTTTCTTGATGAAAACGTCTTGGGCATGGCTAGTATTATAAGTGATGAGAAGTGTGTCCAATGTTAAAAGCAGTCATCCGAGATGAGTCATTGGGGAGGAGATCATGATTACAACGGAACATAAAATAAGCTGTAGTTTGTAGACGTCATAAAATCTTCAGTTTTTTAAGAGACGAAAAAAGGGGGGGTCTATGAGCAAGCATATAGGAGTTAGTACATGTTCTTATAATTCTTTTTTGAAGTAGAAATAGAGAGTCAAGATTTGCATTGTTGGAGTCGGCCCATATCATTGCCCATAAGAAAAATAAGGTAGATAAGAGAATTCTATGTTTTCAGGACTCAGCTGTGAGGCACGCGAACATACGATATTTATACCATTGTATTTAGACACTATTTTCGAAACATGTTGTGTTTGTGATGTCCATGATAATTGTAATTCAAAGAGTAGGCCTAGGAAATTAGTAGTCTCAACTTGATGAATTAATGTATTATATATTTAAGCTTAGGGTAATGTATGTTGTACTGTGCTTTATTTAAATCTTCAGGTAATAGTTTTTTAATGTGAGAGATAACTTATTTAGTTTAAACCAAATTTGGAAATTTGAATTAATCAGTATTTATAATTGTTTCCAGTGTTTTGGGATCATGATGGGAGAATAAAATATTTGTGTCGTCTGCCAATAAAATAAAATGGGGTATTTTGGGAGCATGATGGGAGGTCATGATATATAATAAGAACAATAGGGGGCCTAGAATAGAGCCCTGTGGAACTCCCCCCCCCCCCCCCCCCCCCAAATATGACATTTGTAGTTTCAGATAAGATGTTGTTGAAGGAAATCCTTGGTTTTATTCCCAGAGAGGGTAATTTTTAATCCAACGTTGGCAAGGCCTCTGATACCATATTTATGGAGTTTTAGTGACGAAGAATATCATGGTTTATGGTATCAAGGCTTGCTAAGATCAAGAAAAATACAATGGTGTGAAGTTTTGGTCAAGATTTTGGCTTATGGCGCAATATAAAAGCTATTAATTGCCATTGTATGTCGATCGTTTAGGCCAAAACCAAATTGTTGCGAGGTTGGGTGGTATATGTTGACGGGATATGAGTCAATACCGATGTAAACAATCTTTCAAGTAGTTGGAGATAGCGGTAGGATTTGAAATGGTATGTAATTAGTAAAGTCGTGCTTATCACCGGCTTGAAGACCGGGATAACATAAGCCTATTTTAGTAAGGATGGACAATGCCAGTAGACAAATGAGTTAGTAAAAACTATGGGCAAGGAAATCATGATGGTGGGAATAATTGTTAAGAAAGATGTTATGATTCATCAGTTGCACTGCTGTTGCTGTTTTCAATTTGATGTTATTTTTCAATTTCAGCCGCAGAAGTGGATAAAGAATGCTATTTGGATTATTAAAAGATGATTAAGGTGGTGCATAGTCATTGGGGGATCAGAGATTTTATCCTTGGCAAGAATACCAATGTAGCAAAAAAAGGTGTTAAAGTTCTCTGCAATAACCCTATCATCGTTTTAACTTATCCGTTGTGCGTTTTTGAAGAAGTCAGGAAAGGAAACTTTGATTTCTATGCCGTCCAGTAGTTCGTTAGTATTTGCCACACTTTTTGAGTAGTATTTTATATATTAATTTTATACTTAGTATGACTTTTTATTGAGTCTAAGTAAGAGATTAAGATAATTGCGGTAGTTATTATATTTTAGTTTATTATTAGGTGTCGGTTTAGAAATATAGGTTTTGTATAATTTATCCTTTGTTTTAAGTGATTTAATTAGGCTTTGGTCATCCAAAGGTTTTTGGGTGAAGTTACGTCTTAGAGTCTTCTTAGAGATATCTTATGGTTTGATAGGCAAGTGAATATTGAAGAGTTCTGTAAATTTATTGTTTTAAAAATCATTGTAGGTCAATTCTGGATCGGGATTGTCTGTATGGATTGCCAATTCTATAAAGAGGAGAGGGCATTTTTCAGACCTTTGATGTTATTTGGCTTGGGTTGACGTGACGCTCTTGTAAGCGGTGTAGATGGCTCATTATTAGGCATATGTTTTTGTTGAGTAAAAGATGGGCGGATGAGAGAGAGGTCTGTGATAATAACACTGAAATGGAATGGTTGTCAAGTCATTGGTTAAAAATGTTGTCGATTGAGAGTTGATCATTTGACCATTATTTTAGGCCTAATCCTGGGTTGGCCTGTCAATGCATGGGATGAAATCATGCCGAACTAGAACAAGTGATAAAATACTCTGACTTTAGAATCAAGTGTTATGTGTCAGCAGGTCAAGGTTTTATAAATCACCCATTATATAACATTTCTTTTTTTTCATTGGAAATGTATTCAGAACTCTATAATGACATTGTAATGAAAGTATTTGAAATTGACATATTCAGGTTTATAAAGTATACCAACAATAATGTGATAGAGTTATGTGTATACTCAACAAAGAGAGGAATCAGCAGTCAGAACAGTTACGCGAAAGGTCAGGGAAGGGGTTACTGTAATTATGGTTAGAGTTAATAAATAAGGAAACGCCCCCTCCTCTCCTGTCCTGCATTATACAATTCTCAATTGCGAAAATCAACCAATATTAATTAAGAACGCGTTCAGGTCGGAGGTAAACCAGGTTTCAGAAAAAAACCATAATGTCAAAATGTTGATGGAACATAGATAAGAAATTTACAATGTCATTGGAATGTTTATTAAGCTTCTACTGTTTGAATGAAATCCATGACAGGTTAGAATTACTAATGTTAGGTTGTGGGTGTTTATGTTGGTCGTGTATAGTATTTACACGGGATAATGTTGGGGGCAATCAGTTTCATCAAAAGGGTCTTTAGAATGATTATAGACTGTTAAAGGCAAGGTGTGAAGATTAATTATGTAAAGAATTCAGTCAGAAAAAATACAGAAAACAATATATAAGACATACAAAGGAAGACGACCAACGTCGATACACAGAATACACAAAAAGGCACTCAAAAGAAATTACTAATACTATAGCCAAGGGAGAGAGGTTGCTAAAGTGGGGTACCCTTAAATACCGAATTATAAAATGACTTAAGATTTAAGGGAAAAAAAACGTGTGGATGCTTTTTTTCACCGTCACGTAGCCAAGGGAACGGGAACGGAAAGCTCAGTGTGTTAAAATAAGACAAAAAATAATCAAACGTGAAAAAATGATCATGGGCAAAGCAAAACAAAGAGACAGGGGAGTATAACTCAAACAAACAGAAAGCTTTCAGAAGTGCATATGACGCAGAGTAATATAAGCGCGCACATGGTACACAGGGTACCGTACAGTATTAGTTCTGCCTGAGCATAACCCCGTCCCTCATTTCTCCTTCAACATCTGGCCACTATCGCCATCAGCCCAACGCAAAGGCTACGGCCGCTTGCACATGGGGAACGGTGATCAAACAACAAAGCAAAGGCCAACCCAAAGCCATCCGAATCACCAAAGACCCCTCAAAACTCACCTCAAAAGGATTCAAAACACTACAGAAACAAGAATCCACCATTGTTTGGTGACCAACAAATGAACGCGTGTCGACCTCTGAACCGCCAAACTCCGAAACTGGCAACCATCCTCAGACTAGTTTGTACTGAGGCCAAGCTGAAGACACACATTAGGGATTGGGTGTAGCAATGGCCGCGGATGGCTGTGATGAACGTCAATATGGCGTGAGATTTGGTAACAGTGGGATGCGCCAATCAGTTCCTGATTTTATTTTTGTCTCTTTTTAGCTAATGAATGTATGGTTTAAAATCATCAATGTTGAGGAACGTCAACTAAAAAATTTCGCGTGTAGTAACTTTTAAAGTCTGACTCAGAGATTTATTGAATCTGAATATAATTTTTTAAAAATATATTAATTAAAAAGAGTCAAATAGAACCTAAAGATAGTCACCTAGAATGCTCAATTCCAAAGTTGAGAGTAATCGGATTTTTCGTTTTGAGCAGTAAAACATTATGTGTATAACAGTGCCATAGGGACTGTGTATAACAAAATTCCGATCCGGATTTTTTGTTAGACAAAATAATCAATAATAAAATTAAAAAAAAACTTCGATTTGAGCTTAGCTATTTCACACAATGATTATTATATGGACAGGACAGCATTCTGTATATGCAAAAAACACCAATTTATTTGAAAATTGAGGGCGCCCCCTCATGGGAAATCTTTCTGATTCAGCCTTTTAAAGTTTTTGAGACGCATCAAGTAAGTGCAATTTGGTAGGATTATTTGAAGAAAGGACGTGTGACACTGTCTGCGTCAATTTTCCCCCATGATGTACATTGTAGACCCTAGATACAAAATTTGTTCTCAGAAATACTGAGATCTAACACTAATCTGGCAATTGTCCAGGATTATGACCCAGCTACAACACAAAAACATGCCTCACTCGGTCAACAATTTGAACACATGAACTGACAAGACACAGTAAACTAGGCAGACTTCCGGTTGGTAGTGTAGTGAAAAATCATTTAGAAATCATTGAGGTGGCACACAACAAAGGAGCATATTTACAAATTCGACTTATCCCCATGTAAAAGTGTCTGGTTTTCGGTTTTCATGAATTTCTGCTGGAAGTGAGAACGTCTGCTTGAAAATAACTAAAAATTGGAAACCATGTCCGGTCATAGACATGCGAGATAATGGGAGTATGACTATACATCGAAGGGTCCCCCCTACACACATTGACATGTTGTGTCCTAAGTTTGCTCGTACAAACCCATCAGACACAATGGAGAGTCATATAGATTGCACAGCCGCATTGTTTTGTTTGTTGACATCATTTACTGTTTAATTTAATTTGACAGTAGACTACTCAAATACAAGACTGTATACGGAGAATATTTACAAACAAGCTTAGGCCACTGAATTGGGAGATTGGTCACTCACCTATGCCATTTCACACCTTATGTTAGCTTTATCAACAACCCTCAACAATGGGCATCATTGGCAGTGCTGCTTGTATACTGATATTTTCAAGCCCATAACCTCTTTTTCCTTGATTTTTATGAAATTGAGCAAAGTGTAAAATATTCATTGTGACAATTTTGGAACTAGTAGTCAAAACCTTAAAAGTGATTTAGTAAGTTTCACAGAGTTGATATTTGTTACGATTTTTTGCGACAATTACATAAAACTAATAAAGCCTTCAAAAATGGGCAGTGAGGACAATATCAAAAGCCATTACAGAAGCCTACTGCACCTTATTTACAAAGATTATAATGCCCTAACTAGAGCGGTGTATTTATGTACAAATATTCCATTAACAAATTGCCGAGTACATTTAACAGCTATTTTAGCAAACGGTTCTGACATTCACAGTATGGCACGAGTGACAATATCAACAATTACATCTTAAGAGAAATAAGTTTCATGGGGCAAATCCGCCGCGAACAGGTACTATTCTGGGGAACCAATTTGGGGAAAATCTACAAAAATTTGAACTCAGTACTCACTTGCCCACAATTGAAAAAAGTGAACTTATTCCAAATATAAAGAATATTTATTTTTACTGCAATATGCTGTTGATTTCAATTTGAGTCGTTGAATCATGTGCATGGAGCCGTTTTATCGTTTGTTTTGTTGATTTGTATCCTATCTTATGTTGTAACACAACCTTCAGGGGGGTAGTTATGCTAAAGCATAACTCACCTGATGCTTTAACTGTTGTCATTAACAGATTGAGTATGCAAAAACCACATGGACGTACCTTTCCCCTGTTACTGCCTAACTTTGTCGATCGCAAAATCCCTCTAAGTGTACGCTATATAAGATCCGCTGTTTTCACTATCAAACCCAACTTGAGATCCTATATAATGCTATGACATATGTGACAAAACTTAAAAGAATTAAGAAATTAAAATTTTAAAGAAATTGGTTGACTACAATCACTTCTGCATTATAAAGGTTGTTTCTCCATGCAAAATGATGATTTCTATCTGTTTTGTAGGACACAATTTTTGAGGAATTACTCTTTCAAAAAGTTAATGTGTATTATCTAAGGAACATATCGCCATCGATTCAAATTGCTTTTGGATATTTTGTATTCTGCATTCTGCAAAGTTGGCTCTTTGGGGAAATGGCCGGCCTGCTCAGGCTGGTAACAGGGAAAGGTATCCCTGTGTTTTGCATAACTCCACATCCGTTATGACACATGTTTAAAGACATAATGATGAGTTATGCTGAGCAGAACTACCTTCAGGGGTATGACCTTAATTTCCAATAATTTGTACCTTATGGCATCATCTTTTACAATTTGTGACAGTAATCTTTGGTGCCATAATTTGCAACTGCTGTGGATTTCCAATGCATTTAAAGGTTGAAATTGTTGAATTTATATTTCCTAATAAAAAGAAAAAATAATTTTCTTTTGACATACGACAGCGTCTCGAAGATCGGACTTGCGTTTGGAGGACAAAATGAGATAAAAACTGAAGTTCCAAGAATTTTGAATGAACAACTTTTTCTGGGGTGAAATTTTGTGTAGAAACCTGAATCTGGCATTCCGAATGCAAAATACCCTCCTCCCCCCTTAAATGCCTATACACCTCAAAAATACAAACCTCCATGTTATCCGATAGGGAAAAAGAGACAACATTCTAAAACTGAATACCATAAATTTTTTTTTTTTTATAATTTTTATAACCTTGTACTTAGGTTTGGTAAAAAAGGAGAAAAATATACATCATGGGGTCCATCCACCAAACCCCTTCATTCTTAGACAGAATCACTTGTACAAAGTATCCACTAACTGTTATAAAAAACAAGACTTAGATACTATGTATGAGACCTTAATTGTACAGGTTTTTGTAATATGATTGACAAAAACAACGATCTACACTACAAAACAAAACAAGGACTAAGGACGCCAAACACATCTCACTCACACATCATGCATACCAAAATCACTCACAAACACCACAACTCACAAAGATGATATCCCTAGACATGTAAAAGAAACAAAGGTTCCATGGTATCAAAAAATAATACAAAGAACAAAATGTTTGGAAAAGTAAGTCATTTTTCAGGTTTGCAAGATCAAGGGTCCATTTTTAAAAATGCTGCCTAAGCTTCCCTTTAATTTCAGCATTTTTATATTCAGCATTTCTTTTAAATTTGACTAATTTAAAAGCAAACAAAATTCGGATTTAATTGTTGGAATTTACATCTGTAATATATAAAATTTCATCAAGCACAAAAAAAGAACATTGATACACTGTTATGCTCGGATAAGTCTGTGACACAAACATTTTTTTCAAAATTGAGAAAATGAAACGGAACCCCCGACCCTGAAACACTATTAGTTAATCAAAAAATCAAAATCATCCCACAGAGGGA